>LUCM01003681.1:0-15744 GCA_008360955.1 Fasciolopsis buskii | reverse complement strand
CACACACACACACACACACATCGCTGCCCTACGGTCGTAGTCTTTCTCGACTTGAAAGGTTCGTTCGATTCCGTGGATCGACCAGTACTATTCAGTGCTCTCCACCGGAAGGGTATGCCAACTAAGTTTGTGAACCTGTTGCGAGCATTGCACTCGCATACCTAAGGTCGCGTTAGGGTATACGGTGAACTGTCACGTTCATTCGAAACGACTAGTAGCGTTCGAAAGGGGTGCCCCATCTCTTCATCCTTGTTCAACTTCGTCGTGGCCGAGGTGATGGATGATGCTTTAGGATGTCTCCAGGATGTAGAAATCGAACTTGGAAATGGAGAGAAGCTGTGACCTACATTACGTAGATGACGTTGTGTGCCTTTTGAAATCTGCGGACCATGAACAACGCGCATTAGATAGATTTCCGAGGTCGGTTGCTCGGCTCGGCATGTGCTTTGCACCTTCAAAATGCAAAGTGAGGTTGCAAGACTGGACGACAGTAGTGCCGAACTTTGTGCTGAGCGGAAAGAAAAGCACGATTGTAGACCGTTTCACCTACCTTGGTAGCTGCGTGTCGAACGATGGTAGCTCGGCAGTGGAAGTAATTAGGCGTATATCGTAGACTTGAGCAGCTTATGTTGGACTGAAGCACTTGTGGCGTCGGCCGGATATTTCACAGGAATCGAATGGTCGTGTGTCCTCAGTTTTGTTGTACGGTTGTGAGACATGCATTATAATTGTCGGTTACCGGTTTTCGATCAATCATGTCTACATGGTATGGCTAGGATTGGATGCAGTAGCCGGTTGAGTTATGTGAAGGCCAGAAATCTAATACTCGGTGCCGGTTCTGAGAATACCTTATTTCAGCGTATGAAACTAAGCTGGTTGGGTCACGTGTTACGTATAGCGAACGCTCGTCTATCATATTGTGCTCTATTTTGTGTTCTTCCCATGGAATGGAAGAAGCCATGTGGATGTCAACGGATGACGCAGTAACGTGGGATGAGAAAATGTACAACGAACTTAGGTAAAGTAGATGTCTCACGTCTTATTGATTGGAGTCCGAAGGACACGTCAAATAGCTTGCTGGATACACTGAAGGACATGCCAGCGGATCGTGAACAGTGGTGATCATGTTGTCATTTTCAGCCGAATCAAAACGATTGAAAGAGTGCTTTTGTAAAGTTAGACTGTGTAGGTCCATTCCCTGGATATTCACTCATTTTATAGGTACTTGAAGCCCTGGCAAAGGGGCAGCGTTTGGTGTGGCCTTCCTTGCCTTTTCACCATGTACGTTGATGATTAGAATGATATTGGCATTATAATTGGTCAGCTGATTCGCTTGATGCCGTGTTGGTAATTCATCCTAAGTAGCAGACGTCTTTGTTAATCTTTTGCGTTTTTCTGCGTCCATCTCCCCATGTCTTGGTTCCAGAGATGTCTCCATGGTTACTCTAAGACCGAGTGGTATAAAGCCCAATTCGCAGCTGGCGTTCTTTTGTTGCCTTTTTAATGTACACATTAACATTTACCACGATGGCACCTTTGCTACCATCCGGTTGTTTATACCAGAATAAATCTATTTTGGTTACAGATATCCGGCTTCCATCTTTGTTGGTGACACATTCTGCTATTTCGCGGGAATGACATTGGCTGTTGTCGGAATTTTAGGACATTTCAGCAAGACGTTGTTACTGTTCTTTTTGCCGCAAATCGTCAATTTCATCTACAGTATTCCACAATTATACGCCCTGGTGCCGTGCCCGAGACATCGACTTCCGCGGTGAGTGATTTCATTATCAATCGTTCTCTTTTTCCGTTTAAAACGATCGGTCATATCGTGAGTAAGCCTAACCCAGCACCATACGACGGTCTTATATTTCAGACCCGCTGTCGATGTCATTACGTTTGACTGTAAATCCTCATATCCTCTTGATTCTTTTGGACTCATTTCGGGTTTAAGTTATGGATATATCGTTGCGTTTTGTGGAACTCGGATGGTGAAACATCAGATTTGATTCACAAATAGAGCTTCCTTACGTTTGATGAGCGAGTGGTGTCAATCGCTAATTTGAATTCCATTTTACCTAGTTGTTGCGATCGCCTAGTCTTTTTAGGATTGTGATTCAGTTACATTTGAGCAAGTCACTCCGACAATGTTATCATAATGATGTATCCGTTTTAGTTGTTTTTCCTCGGCAATGCAATAAGCTCCTTTTTGAATGAAGAATGTTTACAACATCACTTTTAAATATTTCACCTACTCTGTGGTTCTGTTTGCCATTAAGAAAGACGACCGTCTTCGTGCTTTTGTTGTCCAATCTTGTTTGCCTTACTCGCTGACATTCGTGCTTTTTCCGCTTTTATGCGTTCGATTTAGTTTCAATCCAGATGATGGTTTGCTCTATCCAAGCAAAGTTCGATTTCATCCGAAATCACTATCCCGAGTCGGCGAATTACTGCTTCGAGTGTGCGCACGCCTCCGGTTAATAGGTTGTTCCACGGTGGGCCCGTTCGTTCCTCCCCAACAAGATCCGCCCACAGATTCAGCCGGTGCTGGAGATCGAGTGCAAGAGGAGATTGTCGAAGTGACTAATTTTACTCTGATCAATCTTGTCCTCCGTATTTGCGGCCCAATGACTGAGGCCAATACCACCCGAAAGCTACTCGGACTGCAGGTATGTATAAAGCTCTGCTGATGAAATCGCTGCTATGAAAACAATTAAAGGGTAAAACTAGCTTTTCCTATATATTTTTTTGGCATACTGCCGTGATTCCTATTGTATTCTGTTTCTGTCGCCTTCCGTGATATTTGAGTCATCGTTCCTAACAGGGAGGCTGATCTGCCCTGTCCCAGCAGTAGAATCGGTCAATATGCAATATTAATGTTTATGCATGCATGGTAACCTCATTTTTTATCCCAGAGAGCCCAATTGTCCTATTCGTGTGAAAGTAAGTTCACCTTCCGATGGGCGAATTCTGTGGTCAACTGTTGGATCTCCGTCAGTACATATGGTCAACTCTTTATCACCTGGACTGATTGCACAAAAGATAAAAAAGATCAACCGAAGTGAAGCTCCACTCTGATTTGAAAGAAAACGGTTGCCGTGCCCATCTGAGAAGGCAAGAATACACAAGAGTTAGACGGGTTTACGATATCATCTGCCGAGTGGTACGTAATAAGAAAAAAGGCGTTGCGCTGGACTTCAAGGTTTCCGAGTTCTTAGACTGATGATTTTATTCCGTTTCATGACCTGTAAGCTCCTCAACGCTTTCCACTCTATCTGGAGTTTGGAGAAGCAGTGCCAGTCATTATCCTCGATCCTGAAAATTCAGGAAGGTGGTCCAGGAGACGTTTAGTCCACCAAGGCATCAGATTAACTCCCAATTATAATGCAGGCTACCCAAGACAGCTGCTTTGGTTACAAGGTGTCTCGGATCGCTATCTTCGTCGCCATCCAGTTGAACGATTTTGTGGATTGCATCTCAGAAACTTCGCCAATTTCTCCAGGGTGTAATGTTTCAACTACTGAATAATTTCCCTCATTGGATTTCAAAATTTGGTTGGCACCATATAATAGTGGAGCAAGTCGTCAGATCGTAGGTCAGAAGGGCTACAGAAAAACAAAAAAATTTCAAATACAAAAACGCCACTTATTTGTCATCCAGCCATATCGTCTTAGGTATACCGTGGTCGTTTTGGGTCAGTCTAACTCAACCTATTCGGTATCTTCAGTTGGTTAAGATTTCTTTAGAGTCTCGGTCATCCTATCTGTTTGACCATTTCTGTAGTAGTATCTAGTTGTCGCTGCCTCCCTATCTTAGTTAAAAAATTGTAGCTCAGCATACATGAAAGCAGCACTGTGTTTTCGATGGGTAAAAGAGGGTCACAAGGGGGAAATAGTTGGTGACTGGAGACGGTGATGTGTATGAAGTGACGAATGTAACAGGAAACCGGGTATATTCGTTGACCACTACCTAGCAATTCCTGTTGCAAGTGAACTTTTGGAACTTTTTTGATTCTTTCGAATCGCTTGATGGCTTTAGCCAGCTTGCCCCATGAATGCTAAACGCAATTGGGTTTCAATTCTGCGTAGCTCCCTTGCTAGTTGATACCAGCTCTAACTTTGTCAGTAGGGAATATTGACTTCGTTTGATGCTTTCTTTTTTCTCGTTGTTTGCTGAACACTGAGGGATATGACAGAGCAGAAATCAGTGGTATGAATGATGCACGGCTATCTAGCATTCTCATGCTGCCTTAATAAACAACACAAGGCCGTTAAAAACGTCTAGAAGTGTGCGACTAGAACAAACGGCGTTATTGTTCCTTCCTAACCGGTAGTTGGGCGACATGGTTTGCTGAGTAAACGTCATTAAAGTAACATGCAATACGACATTTTTTCCACATTTATTGATCCAGGTGATTTCTTTTTATTCACTGTTTTTCTATTCTACTTCCAACCTGATAGAAAGAAATTTCTGCATTCTTCATTTTGAATTGCCAGTGGTTGTCAGTTGTCATACGTATCCCGGACTAAGCTGCCTACCAAATTGTGTGAATTACGCGTACTGACATCTGAATTTTTGCGCAGAGGTTCGTTTTTGAGTTCACTCATTCTCTAAATGATTTGCTCAAATGTCACCCCAACTTTCTGCACCGAAGTTCAGGTGCGCCATATCCGATCTTAGTTTCTACAAACGTGAGACTTGTCTCAACCGAATTTCCTAGCGAGTTTTGATGATTTTTTTCAGACAATATTCCATTTTTTCGGCGAACTGACTGGAATACGCGTACTCGTTTATACAAAGAGGCGACTTGGGTTTGGTGAGTATCCTGAACAGAACTCGCAAAAGCGACTTTTCTTTGGCTTTTCTCAGCATCGTGGAAACGCTGGTCTCAGTAGTTAAGTGGGCCGAACATCATATATAATACTTTTTGAATTGATGATGCTCATGTTTCGGGATTAAAATGTGCAAGAACCTTGAGAACTTTCACGTTCTCCTTTTGGCATTTTGCTTAGCTCCGTTCGGCCAGATTCGTTTTCAGTGCATCAGGATTGAAAATGTTCCGGATTACATTAGAGAAATTAGGTTCTATATGTCACTTATGTAAGTGAAAAAAATGTTTCGTGAAAGTTCGATTGTCATGGGGAGTTTGTTTCTGTTCCCCTTGTCTATGCGTGATTGGCAACGATGTGGTGGTTGGTCTTTCAGATTTTCTGCTCGTGTTTGGCTTTCATCATTCGCTATCCGCTGGCTTGGATATTCTATGATGTCCCTTTGCACTGAGTGGCACCTAGCGATTGGGCAGTTTGAACCGGCTTCCATAGCTCCGCTCATTTATTCGCTCTCAAGTAAGTACTGTCATGGGATTTGATGCCTTGAAAAAAACATCGTTGTTAAATTCGAAGGTCAGTTGATTTGTCCTCACCTTTCTTGTCTAAAACAGCACAAGAGAATTCCACTTTGTTCTGCTGTTCCATCTCATCAGTGCTCGGTTTGTTCTACCTCTGTCCACTCCGAAAACAGACCAACGAATTACGACTGCGAATTTCCATTCCACGCCCTTTCCTTCAACTCCTCTGTATCTCTCAGTTTTCTTTTCCAGACTGACTGTGCTGTGCCTCATTGTTTATTCATTCATTCTTACAACTCGTTATATAGTTTTTTCTGATTTATTGTATCGGCTTTTGAAACTCGGGGATTGTTCTTTTATCGTCTGTCTCTATTCCCGCGTACTTACGCACCATCTGCTTAATCATATCATCCTGTGGATATACCTTGGTGTCTGTATCGGCCTTCGTTCACAGCTCCCTTTTGCTTCTCATAAGTTGGCCATTTTCGATTAGCCGGGCACATTCGTTCTTTAGTGGCGCGCACACACTTCGCATGCTTGTTTACCGTCCATTTGTTAGCGTGTGTATACACTCACTCGCACGGTTTTAATCCCTCAGCCATGTATTTAATTGTGTGTACCTAAGTATTGAGCAGCATAAGTTCTTGTGCAGTTCCTGTTTCGATGACTTTCAATCACTTTCGTTTCTCCACTATTTCGTTTGTTTATTGGTAGAGTGGGTAGAGTTCTGATATGCGGCTATCAGTCAGTTGTCTTCGTGACAGCTAAGATCCCTCTCCGGTGGACGAGAAAGAACTTGATGAATATACTCATGATAGGGAAACGCACTAGGTCTCGCTCTAATAGGACTATACTATATCTGGATATCGCAACATAGCTAAATCTAATCGGACGGGGCTGATCGCAATCTATTTTCCAAGTAATCAAGTCATGCAGAAACGGGCATCTTATTACGAAGGATGGATAACAAGTCGGGAACGACGAAATAGTTTATCACCCTCCAAAAACGTCATCAATTCTATGACGATAGACGCGGGAAGCTTGAACTGACTTCAGGTGCGTGTTTGTATACTTCGGTGTACTGTGATTTCGCACGCATCACTGATGTCTTCGATGGATTTCTCATCTAGTTCAATCCACTGTGCTCTTCACAATCGATTGTGTACTAGTTGTAATGTTTTTTTACGTCCACGATGGAATGGATTGAACAGAACGCTTACATTTCGTGCCATCTTTCTGCCTTGACCAGTTGGATAAAGGGGACTCAATGCTTCAAACCGAAAAGAGTCAGGAGTTGCAATCAAATGCGTTTGAGGACGAACGAGAGCAGCCTATTCAGTGAATTTAGAAATTTCAGATGTGAACCCTGCGGAGCGAAACAGTTTAACTGTCTCAAATGTGTTGGAGTCGTTGGTTATCAGACACGACAACTGGACGCCACAGATCAGGAATCGAACATTAGAATAGAGATTCATAAATCAAACTGGGGATCGGTAGGATAGATTTGTTCGTATCCTACTTGAGAATTGCCCCAGTGAGGTCATCAGGGTCAGCAGTAGACGATGTTTTGTATGTGCAAACCATTTTAAAAATTTCAGCTATATGGATTGGTTCAGGATTCGCGAAACCCAATTTAACTACAGAACAGATGTGTACGCAGTGTATTAGGATGATTTTTGTGAGAGTTATAACGTGCGTCTTGCATTCTGATCATACAGAAGCCGTACACAGTACAAACAAAGCTTGAGATTTTTGATCTGCCCAAATTTTCTGGCAAATGAGGCATCCGAACACTTTGTTTACTTGGAACAGCTGCGAAGGATTTCTGAATTTTGAACTTCGACAAAATTTGTGTACAATTACCTTTTAGTTTACGAATACTTTGGGTTTGGGTTAAATGGTTCTACTGGCCAGGGGGAACAGTTTCACAATGGAGTAATACAAATCGAACCCGTCTAACGGTTTCAGGAAAACTTTTCACGACCCGGAAGCGTGAAACCGCAGAGGAAAACCAAATAAAGCCAATATCAGTGTCTTAAGAAGTGAAAGGTTTTGAAGAAGAAATTTCGCCCGACTTGAAAACCTAAGTAGTCTTAGGTAGATTTTTGGTGTCCCGGAACCAGCAGTTGTCATTTGGGATACGGGTTAAGACAAAATGGATGGTACTTGCTAACGATTACTTACTCTAACAGTTTCCTCTTGTGAATGGGGTGCTAGTATAAGTTAACCTAAAAGCATGATTAAAACCACCAACAGCCACATGAAAGTGTTCTTCTAAGAGTAAAAACAGAAGGAGTGTAGGAACTTTGTGAAAAGTGGTGATATTGGACCGTGAGATACCCGCTGCTGTGCTTTTAAAGCGAACAAATTTTGGGAACTACGGACGTTCGATATCATCTGGAGAATGTGTGAGAAAAGTAAATTTGCTACTTCATTCCGAGTTGACGTAAACCATCATTTCACCACCTCATTTTATGTTCTTCAGTACCCGATCTTGACAATGAGACTAGGGTGTCTATGTGCAGCACAGATTCGTCAGCATTTTTAGTTGACCAAGGTTATTACTGAACATATGGCACATGTCCGCAAAATGTGTGCTAAGCCCAACAATTTTGAGAGAAAATAAATGAACATTATCACTAATTGCGCAAGGGACTGTCGTTTCTGCTGGAGTGGGGGACAAAGCTAGGTTCGATTTGTCCAACAACGCATTTCTACTTTATGCCTATTTGTATTCTAGCGGCTATAGGCAAAGGAAATTTACCACTCAAGAATTATTTTTTAATATCCAACTGCTTCAATATTGTATAGCGGTTGTGACTAGACTTGACATTTATGAAGAATGGTAATACATCAGGACAAAAGGCTAAGTACTTAATCAAAGGGCAAGGGTTGTGTTGGGTTGAATAGACAGAGTCAGATGTTTTAGTGGCAGGAGGTTGGATGTTTTCATGAAATAATTCGCCATGTGATATCATCGCCCAACTCACCATTTAGAAACCATGGAAGCGCAGTACAGTTTCATCCTTGTTGGGAATCATCAGCAGTGCATATCCACCGCGCCCGAACTGGGACGCGAACCCGGGACGAACGATTTTGAGTCGAACGCCTTAGCCATTACGCTACCGGGCAGGCTCTGAACGGTTTGTTGAACTTCACCACATGATGTTGCACCTATCCCAATAAGGATAAAACAGCTGTACAATGCCTCCTTAATTTCTTAATGGCCAGTTGAGCAATATCACACGGTGAATTATTTCATGAATACGGATATCTATGGTATCGCTCTCACCAACTAATTTATCTCTGAGTTTGATGTCTCCAGCTTCGTCATTGTTCGGAACCAAGCCTGGCTCACAGCTAAGAGGCGATTTTGAAATTTCAGAAAACCATGCACCTTGCTGTTGGAGTGTCTCGACATTTCAGTCGCTGAGAACCTGTCAACCGTTTGATAAATTCGGCGATAACGGCAGCCTAAAGCGAAACTCCCTCCGTTGGTTTGCGTGGTCACAGTCGGTGGATAAGTCAAGGGACCGCTACCTTTTTATCAGTGATATACCGCCTGGCAGCCCGGGTGGCTTTGTCAAAGGTTGCCGTTTTGGTAAATAGCCGATTTACAAACGTTCATTGTGGAGAACTTGATCGGAAGTGTAACTTCGTTGGAAGCGGGTGGTTTAAGCAAGCTAATGATATCCAATCTTGGGATGCTTAACCAAGAAGTAATGAGCATTGTTACACGTTTTCGAAATGAAGACTACCCGAGATGTCTGGCCCAAATTAGTGTTCAAAACATGGACTATTGTGAAGACTAATCGTAAAGAAGCTCTGAACCATGCGAATGCGCGTTAATTGTCTCGTGATGATCATGTCTGTCCTTTGTACAGCATGATGGCTGACAATCTTGAGTGTTGGTTAATTTAGCTAGTTGATAGAATGCGCGTTATGCCCAAACTGAGTTGATACGTGGCGTTCTTTTTGATGTGCCAGTACATCATCAGATGAAGAAGAATATTCTTGCATTGGATTCTTTTTATTAGTATGGAATAGAAAACGAGAGCAAGAGAACCTTGAGGAAGCATTCCAGTTCCTTAATTTATTCGCAATGATGTAATTAAGCGAGAAAAAATAGTCGTTTCAATGTAGAATATGTTCACCCAATAATTTTCACAACCTGTGACGGTATTTTTCTGAATTGGTTCAGGTGCTTGGCTCAGAAGTAACGAGTTACGCAGAGTAGACACGTAACTTTCACTCTGATAAACACGATATCAATGACGGAACAGTGAGGCTTGATGCAAACTCGGCAAATGTGAGCGAAAGGAGTGCTAGGCACGAAGATTCTCGCCCAGGATTGTCTATTACGCTCCTTATAGTGTTTTTCTCTTTACTTGCCAATCTGTTGAGTGGTTTGTCGGGTGCTGATCCTGTGAGGATGCGTGGCTGACGTTCAACCGGTGTGCGTGTATATGGATTATTTCAATTGCCTTTGGCTTCCATTATCTCCAGACCATCCCGCTGACTTAGTCGTTTGAATTGTATACATCACTGAAGCAGACTGTAATTTCCGGAGTCGCAAAGTTTGGGTTTGCATAGTACACCAGTTTTATTTGCATCCAAGTTGTAATAAACCGTAATGAACTCCTCAATTTGAAGCTTGAGGTTGCAGATTGTTGCACGCACAACCCGTTGACCTGTCCACCGATGGAGATCAGGACTAGCTGCGCAGCAGTTTTTAAAGCCACATAGGTCTAATTCATACAGAAATGTGACTCGGTCGGGTAACCATTTTTTAACTGTTGTTAGTCAGACTAATAGGAGGATAACACCAAACTCAAAAGATTTACAAAGTTATGCTGTCATTTGTGTGAGTGGCTCAACTCTGTTTAAACAGGACAGATGGTAGGCCACCCTGGTCAGTAATGATTAGGGCTTTGGTGATGTCATTCAGCTGCGAAAACTTCCTCAGATAGAATAGTATCAATCATATGAATTTGCATCCGTGTATGTTGGTGGGATATCTGTCTATGAATGGGTGAGAGGTATACTTGTTTTGGTTTTTTTTTGGATGGGGAACGTTGCCGATATAAAGTAGGAATTACACGCCAGATGGCTGCTCCCGAAAGGCATCGTGAGAGTCGGCTCGAGAAGTTTGTGTGCAGATTTATCTAATACTTGGAGAGAGCACAGAATGAATAAAGCACTATCAGACGTTTTCTAGTAACTTTTTGCATTCTTTCGAAGTGAAAGTAGACCAGTATATCCTTAGGGACAGTTGCAATCTCAAGGAGATCAAGTAAGTCAAAAGTCGTTTCGTGTGTATCGGTGAAAATTCCCAAGTTTAAAAGGCGAGGTTGATGGAGAACCGCGAGATTACTGCACACAACGATAATTTGGGAAAAGTAATTTTTCCATGTGATAGCCTATTATGTGATCTTTGTGGGCTTGCTCATTGCGCTGGAATAAACAAGCTGTACATGAGAAAGGTTTTGGTCTTAGTGGGATGCGGACGTGATTAACGGCGAGGACTGAAGCTTTCAGGAACAAATAAAAGTTCAGTCTGATTGATGATAACCCTAACTGGGATCACAACTGTACTTATCGGCGTCAGAAAGACGAGATGTGAACCACAGGCAAACAGATGGAATATTGTCGCACGATTGACGGTGTACGTTCATGTTGCGACGCCATCCTTAATTAGTCATTTTTGCAGGCTGATAGCTTGTGCACTTTCTGTTGTTTTTTTCTGGCTAGTACACTTTCTCTGGTGGTGCTTTCCTTGAGTTGCAATAATGAAGGAGCTCACTAAGTACGGATTCCCACGATAATTGTTTTTGAGTTTAGCTTCTTTTAAATATGTACCATTTACAATTGATCTGAGTGAAGCATGAGTTGGTCATTTTTTGCTTCACGGATATTTGGGTGTTGACAAGGAACTGAACCGTTTTATTGGATAAGCCAACGAATTCGAAAGGTATTGTAACAGGACATGAAAAGCGTCAAAACGCATAGCCTAGTAAAAAGAAAATTTGTTCAGTCATAGGAGGTCGTCTTTCAGTGCTGCAATCATGTTCTTGATTAATTATATTATAACTGCATCAGCACGACATGAACAGACATGAGGCAAAGATTAGTGTGTTCGCCTGAGAAATAGGGAACAACATAGGAGAACATGCGGCAGAATGTACATTCTAGAAGTTCCCATTCCTGTAATTCTGCTTTCACATTGAGAACGTCTGGCGGATATTTGCGAAACAAAATTCCCACGGGATTTCAACACTCACTAAATCTATCGTATCAAATCAAATGCGAGACCATTCAGCGGTGAATACCGCTTTAAACATTTGTTTCTTCGTGGTTGACCAACACGCTATCATTTGTTACGTGCACCCTTATTCGGTAGCTCGAACGCAAAAGATAGAAGATCTTGATCAATTTATTAATTACTTCCTAATCAAAAGCCTTTAAATACTAGGTAATCGAAACTTGGGATAGAAAAGCGACTAACGATAGCTTGGCTCCTGAAGCATTTCTCTTGTAAACAAACTAGTGATGAAAAATAAATGGAACTTTGCACAAAGGTCGTTTCAAGCAAAAGGAAATGGACTGAAACAGGCAAATCACTAATGTTACCTGAGGTTTACCATCAAAGACTATGCAAATTATACTAAAAGTGGATCTTAGTTTTGAGAAAGTATGAGGACAAAGCTACGAACAATATGAATTTAGCCGAACTACGCTTAACTCAAGTGGGTCTTCCACTTTTCTATATAGGTCGTAACAGATACTACTAGGAGAACGATTCGAATGGTTTGATACGATACAATGCAACGATATACTTTGACCATGAAATGTATATAAATAGCCAAACCAGAGCAGAGTGAAAACTTGCATACACATAGTGCTCAGGATTTCAAACTAGTAAGTTATTTTTCAGGGTATCGTTTAAAATCTGAATTACGTTTAATCATGGTCTGCTATTTTGTCCGCCTATCACAGTGCAAGAGATTCACCTCGTCAACATGTAGACTTAATTTAACGCTTCATCCCCTCGCAAATGATCCAGTTTTCCACCAACTTATTCTATATGACGATTGGAATCTTCAAAAACCCCACGAGAATTTTATTCAAATGTTGCAATTTTTCATACACATTGTTAGGCCATACTGTTTGCATAATCTAAGTTTGATATACAAACTTGAGTGGCAAGACTTTCAAACGGATACCTATCGTTGCGGAAAGTCATATGAGCGGGGTGAAAGACTTCACGTGACTAACCGGGTATGTGTGTATGCTTTGTCTGAATCGAGTCAAGGAGAATTTCGGATGTTTGTCACGTAAATCATTTGAAAGACCGCGAAAACTACTGTACGTTTGGCCCAGTTTTAGGCATATTTCATGTGGTTTCAGCCTCGTAAAAAAGCCCCTAGGAAAAGGGGCGCTCTGTGAAAATAAGCCGTGCAACAAATTTGGTAGGGTGCCTTGTCAAACACTGAATATTTTCCCTACCTCCAGAATGTCACATTTTACAGGTTGTTTCCATTATTAAAACCAAAACTATCTACTAGTGATGTCCACTTCGATCTGATTTGTATCACCTGACCAAAATGCCACGAAAACAATGATTTTCTGCACGTGTTCTGTTTGGCAGTTTTATGCGATTAAACAATGTGACTGGCAAATTTACGTTGTTCATTTTTCGGTCAGCAGATTGGATAAGTTGGTGAATTCACTTCAATTACTTCTAATTTACGATTACCGTGGTGCAAACAACAATGTGAGAAGTAGGTGAATCGTTCTTGCGGGTAATACGAGGTCAGTTATGAATAAATCGCAAACATGGATATCGGGTTGGGACAAGGACTACCGTGGACAAATAAAATTAGGGAAAATCAACAGATAAAATGTTCTTTTTACTTATTCACGGTGACTTGCAAACGCGCCACCAAGAGGTAGCTTTTCAAGGGATTCAGATGTGAAGTAATCGGCAGTGGTGGAAACAATTGACGAGATCAAAACACTTCAAAGAACCCAGTCAGTTTTTGGGACTTGGGTGAGATAGTCCTTCCAGACCTAGCTAAAATAAACTACGGCGCATTTCGAAATACATCCATAATTCGTACCTGAAAGCTTGTTGTGCAGTGATCAGAAGAGGAAGTTAATGAGCAAAGGCTAGAAAAGGTGCCCGTAATTAGAAAATCTTATTTTTCCCATCTAACCACACAAATAAGTGCTCCTAATTGAACTTTGTAAGAATCAGGACAGTGACCCCTGAACTATCGGCATTTACAGTCACAGATCCTGATGTATCAAGTTCGAATCTTGCTACTTACTTCCCTGCGCTATACTTGCAGCTTTTGCATATATCCTAGTTTACACCCATTATTCGTTCCCCATCATAATGCACTTCAAACGTGTCCATATAGTAGTCAAGAGCCACCGTTGGTATCGTCATTTTGGCAGTTGTATCCTGTTCTCTTGCCGCAGCATGTCACGGATTAATGGTCTCACGAAGACGCATCTGTCTGCCAAATGAAACTACCATGACTTTTGGTAGAATAGATACAAGTCATTTGGCAGCGTTTCAGTAAAAGTATTTATGCCAACAAAATTAAGCAGAGAATAAATAATGTTACATTCTGGTGAGAAAGAAAAAGAAGGCCGTTTATAGCTAGAGCAGTATATAGATAAATCGATAGATAGACAGATAGATCGATATATACATAGATAGATAGTTGAATCGCTAGGTACTCGGATAGTAAGATAGACGGATAGATAGAGACAGGTAGATAGGTACATATATAGATAGATAGATGCATATATACATAAGTAGAGAAAGAAATTCATAGATAGATAGATGGGTACGTATATAGATAGATAGACAGGTACATAGATAGATAGATAGATAGATAGATAGATGTATAGATAAATAGATACATAGATTGATAGATAGATGAATAGATATAGATGGAGAGATAGCAGGAAAGTTAGATGGATCGATAGATAGATAGATAGATAGTTATATGGATAAATATATGGATAGAGAGGTAGATATATCCAACGGTTGATGGATAGATGGAGGGATAGACAGATAGTAATTTCGATGGGTGGATAGATAGTTATTGAAATAGATGGATAGATAGATAGGTAAACAGAGAGACAGTTGAATAGTTAGATTAATAGATAGTTGCTTACTTTGGTAGATACATAGATGGGCAAATAGTTAGTTAGTATGATAGATCGATAGATAGAGTTTTTTGAATGGATAACGAGCTAATAAGAGAGATGGATAGATAGATATGTAGATAGAAAGATTGAGAGAAATAGAAATAGGTGGTTAGTTATTAGCATAGATAGATACACAGATTTGTAGATGGGTAGAAAAGTAGAGATATAGTTAGGTGCATAAATACATAGATGGTGGATAGATATATAGATAGGCAATTACTTGGATTGATAGATAGATAGAGAGTTGGATGAATAGATATATGGACAGATAGATTGATACATAGATGAATAAATAGAAAGGTAGATAGATAAGTAGATATGTTGGTAGATAAATAGTTAGGTAGATAGACATAGACATATTTATAGATGGAGTGATAGATAGATACACGGATAGGTAAATAGTTACATGGATAGATAGATATAGATATATACATAGATAGCTAGCTAGATTAGATAGATATATAGCTGGATAGATATTTAGTATGGTAGATGGATAGATCGATAAAGAGTTAGCTAGATTGACAGATAGTTAGTTACTATGATAGATAGATAGGTAGATTGAAAGATCGATCGATTTATACATGGATATATCGTGAGATAGATGAATTGATCCTCAGATAGATAGGTTGGTAGGTAGATAGTTGGATAGATTCTAAGTTTGTAAGGTAGATGGAGAGATGGATAGATGGATAAAAATGTCAATAAATAGATAGATAGATAGGTGGGTAGAATGCTAGTTATTTAGATCGTTAGATTGATAGATAGGTTGATAGAGAGATAGACAGGTAGAGATAGGCGGATAGATCGATAAAGAGACGGAGGGATAGATAAATGGAAAGATCGATTGGTGGGTAGTTAGGTGGATAGATAGTTAGTACGAAAGATGGATAGATAGATAGATACTTAGATATGTATGTAGAAAGATATAGATAGGTTAATAGATAGAAAGATCGATAGAGAGGTAGATGGATTGAATGTTAGCTGCTAAGATAGATGGATAGATACTTTCTTACTAAGGTAGATAGGTTAAAAACTAGGTAGATAGAAAGTTAGATATGCAAATAGATTGATAGATAAATCGATATGGTGGTAGGTACAGAGATAGACAGATTTTTGGATAGATGTTTAGGTAGATAGATAGATTATTACGTAGAGAGATGGATAGTTCCACA
>LUCM01003680.1:2813-18358 GCA_008360955.1 Fasciolopsis buskii | reverse complement strand
GACACTGCAGGATATGGCGGTAAACCGTGAACGGTGGCGATCGTGTTGTTATTTTGTATCAGATCAGAATGATTGAAAACACGTGCGTTTGTACAGTTAGACTATGTTCCATATGGTGGCCACTGCACCGTTCTTGTTTTTCTGCTTTTATTGGTCCTCTCCCAGTCCTCCTTACATATTCATTCATTTTGTAGAAGCATGGGACCCTGGAGCAAAGGCAACGATGAGTGCGACTTGCCTTGCTGTTTAACGTTGTGCGATGATGATGATGACCGCTGACTCGAAGAAGGCGGATACCAGGTGAAGTGTCGGCTTTTTTAAGTCTAAAACTCGTTCTAGCGAGAATCAGTTAATAGCCTGAGCACAAAGCGGACAACTGTTCTCCGTTTTCAGAATGACAGGAATCGAGACCAAAGTGACCACCTAGGTGTGCCTTATTCGAGGGCAGCCGACTTACTCTAACCTTTATGTACCCTGCCAAGTCTACGATGTCACCGCGCCTTGCTGTACTTAAGAGGTTGTGGGGCTTTTGATAGAAAGTGACCTTGACTGAATCCTAATTGTAGCGTGTAGTTGCATACACTAAGATGAAAAGCGAATTGCGTGTATGAGAATGACTGTTTACTCGCTGCACAGCTGGGATCCAGTCAGGTAGTGAAACCTCAGGGTCCCCAGAAAGACGCAGACGAAAATTCACGGAAGTACTAGATGGGGATGTCAATCGGATAACAGAGCTGGAGTCTTGAATCCAATTCTCTTGGATACAACACACATCGATAGCTAGGGTTCTCCAGTGCACGTGCTAAACAACCCTGTTGGCCTACACGCATCAGTGTTCGCACATCCAATATGGCTAGTTTGAAGGGAAACTGAGAATGAATAAATGCACCGGCAGATAAAAATGAGTTCGGTGAGAAATGTATGCTATCTGAGGGAGACTGCGAGAGAACACGCACAGGGCTTAATCCAGTGGCACTATGACTAACATGGCCAACTGCAGTTCCCGAAGAATGTAAGGGAATGGGGTGGGAGTAGGAGGAACAACACGAATTAGTAGGTGAGGAAACAGTTGTATATGACGGAAGGTCGCTGTTGCTTGAGAGAGAAACGCTCGTTCGTAGAGCAGCCATATTCATGTTTGTGTGCACCGTGGGCTGTTGTACTACTCGGTCGCTCCTGTTAACTTGTCCGTGATGAAGTTAAACATGAATCCTGTTCAAAGACCACTGATTGTTGCGAATGATCCTGCTAGTTCACTGTGCACTTTCACACAGCCATAGGGATGCGCGTGCAATTTTCTCAAGCGATTCGCGGGCGTTCGCCCGCGTTTTTATTCGTCAAATCTTCATTTGTTAACAAACCCCTAATATTGGAAAGCGTTCTGTTTGTCCGCAATCTGAAAACGATGTTCCACTCAGTCGGTTGTGCAGTTATGTGGCACTGCATCTTACTGAAAAGCTTGTCCGTTAAGTTCTCTTCACTTGATGAAACTGCATAAAAGCCGAATCGGAATTCGTGCCTACGTCCAACTTTCATGAGTTTACCACGAGAAGTGGCGATAGTCGCTTTGTCCCCATGAAGCATTAGTGGTATTCATAATTTCCCACGCATGGAACTGTAAATTCGAATGTGTACACTACGTTGTGCTACTGAGTAAGTTGCATTTTTTTCTCGATCCTCTCAAGTTCATCCTCGCCACAAACAATGGAAAATCTGTGCACGGGACCAACAGCCATTTCCCGTTTTTGTGAACGCTACGAACAGAGACCAAAAGTGATTTCTAAGTGTTCCTCATTCAAGGTCAGCTGATATACTCTAACGTTCATGTCTCATGCTAAGATCACAATGTCGCCGCGCTTCCCTTTGACGTAATAAGTCACGGAACTTTTTATAGAAAGTGTTCTCGATTGCATCCGGGCTTCAGTCTGTCGGCGAAAGAACAAGCAGACTGCGTCTGTAGCCAAGCGGATGAGATCGTGGTGTTTGTAGATCGCGGACTCGAATTTTCCCACCACCGGTAAACTTCCCCGTTTGTCAGCCCTCTGTTGACCGCGGCCCCTTTCCTGAAAAAATGACGTACAATTTAAGTCATTAATAAAGTTTAAAAAAAATGCGCAATACTCGCTGTAATTGGAGTCCATTCTACCACTGCCGCGTCAGCTTTCTTAGTGAAAGCTACTCCGATGTCTTCAAGTTTGGACGGCAGTTTGCTGTCTCCCGGCTTGTTACCTTGACCTAGTAAGACCTTATGTGGTTCTGCGTCACTCAGTTTTGGAGTCAGGATTGCCTGTCCCCTTTCCATCTGTTAGGCGCTAGTGTCTATGGAACATGTCCCTTCCACTACAGTCATGCTTTAAGCATGTCATAAAAAAGCCCAGAAGGCGCAACCTCAATTTTCCCTTCAGAAAGTTGCAGCTGAAGCTCCACGGAATGACTAAATGGGGATGTAAGTCGAATGAACGAGCTGAAGTCTTTAATGGGAGTCCCCCTGATAAAACGTCAGTGGCTAGGGTCTCAGATGTACGGGCTAAACGCGCCTGTTATGGTATACTCATCAGCTTTCGCTCATTGAATGTGTCTAGTTTTATGGGACAACAGGGACAAATAGATGCCTCAGCCAACGGCAGCGCATTCGTTGAAATTCGGATACTAACTGAAGGTTAGATCAAAGGATCAAGGACAAAACTTTCAGTGGCACTGCCACTAGTACGGCTGACTGCATTTCCTGATGAATGTGAGAAAACTGGGTGATAAGGAAAGTTGCACTGTCATCAATGAAACGAATAATTGTGTACAGTAGTTAATCGCTTTCGTGAATGAAATAAGAGTGCAAAGCGTCCTTCGATCATTTTGTGACCGAATAAAACTTGCTACCCGAATGAGTCCGCGAAGAAATATCCGATTGCCTAAGTAAGTTTCTTACAAAGTGAGCAGATCATTTAGCATTATCACTCAGTCGCCGTTTCTTCAATTCAGTAAACCGACTGAGTCTTGTTGATAGACGACAACTCGCTATCACCCGACTCTTTACCACCTTATCTACGAGGACCTTTTTTCCCGTGCTTCTCCAAGTTTCCGGTTCATGGTTGCCAGTTCCCCATCCCCAGCTCCTCTTATATTCATGAATCGAGCTGTCATGGTCGGTGACTATTCTAGGGTTTGTAATGCCGCAGATTTTAGTGCTGTTGTTAACTTTCAAAAAGAACCTACTCTTTTCCCAGTGTTTTGCAATTGACGTTGTTTTAAATATTGCGTGGTTGAAAATTTTTGTCCTCAAAAAGGTTTACCAAAACTCGTTCTATGGTTGGCTGTTCCACGTATCGACCAGGGCCACCCAACAAAACTATATAAACAATAGAGCTCACTTGAATTCTGATTTGCATTGGTAGATCACTAATAAACGTGCGGCAGTGCCCTGTGTTCGTCTTCTCTCTTCCGCTAGCGGGTTGGGCTAGCTGTTTGAATTCCGCGCTTTTTTCTGTTCCGTGTGGTTGCTCATTTAAGGACGCAGCAGCTCCGTTCCGTTCATTGTGCGACTACGGGGCTTGTTGACTCCAGCCCGAAACATTGTGTCTCCAACCTCGGTGTGCGTTCGTGTGCTGCTAGACCGCAGGCTGTGTGCTCCTGTGCTATCGTGCGACGCCTAGTGCCTAAGTCTTGTGCTTCAGTGTGTGTATAGATCAATCCAAATGGGCAACACAACATGAGCATTTCTTAAAAAATCCGTCTAAGGTGCTAGTTTGCTTGACTTGATAATTTTTTTGTCTTCTTTTGCAAACGATTCTCTAAATGGAGTTAGGATGGTTTTGCTATTTCCTATCTTCTCTAGTTAGTATAAAAAGATTAAGCCACTGGCTACCGGAATGCAAGTTTGTGACCTTTGATTCTCCTGGTTAGACTGCACCGTAAAAATGCTTCCTAATAAACGCAGGCCTTGACCGTTACTCATAATCTTTATTAGATGATATATGCTCTTTATTCTGACCAACTGAATGGCCTTCGCGGTCGTCCGGTCCAGTCACCCTCGCCATCAGTCTAAAATTAATCGAAACATTCGTTCTTCATTAATGTTTTCGTAAGTAAACGACTTCCGTCAAATGGAGTTTAATTTCCATAAAAAGAAAGTTATCGTTCCCTGTCTTTACTTCCTAGACGTAATTATGCAGTGCCCCACCTATTTATTCTTTGTAGCCCTTGCGGTTGCTGATTTTTGGATTTTGTTTTTTTTCAGGATTGTTCGATATCAAACCAGATGCTGCCAGTCCTCCAAACGAGTTCAAAGCTAGCCACGTTAGCATGATTTGTGGGGGTTCTGGTATCACTCCAATGTTCCAACTGATTTCGCATATTTTGAACGACAAGAAAGATTTCACCAAGCTGGCTCTCATCTTCGCGAATAGGGTAAGTGTGGCACTCTAAAACTACTAATGAGTTTACAGAAGCTTTCAAAGATACGCCTATTGTGTTCTGGGAATTTTCTATAGCAACAGCATGTCCCACCTCCGACAGACAGTAAGAGCATATGATTTACCGAATTCCAGGTGATCTTATGTTGGCTTAACGTCTCGTTACAAGTTGCGTCTCATTATTCTGGTTACTAGCCAGGATGGTCTGCTATGGTGCAAGTAGACACGGAAACTCTCCAGAAATTCAGTGTCACGAAACGATGGGTCAGGTTGCAATTTGTTAGACCAGCAGAACGTAAAGCAACCAGTGCTGATTGATTTTATCATCCGTCGCGTTTCGGGAAGCTGATCGAGTGGTCGGATCAGAAAGATTACCGCAGATTAGCCATTACTGCATCAAAGCACGTGGGAAGCTCAGTTCAAACTAACGTGTGCTCGGGGTCGCGTACGTACGCTATTGCAACCAACCCGCCATTTGTTGCTGATTGCAGCTTGATCGGTATGGATCCAACAGTGGCAGTCGTCGAGTGGCGTGCCGGCTATTCGGACTTTTGAAAAGCAACATTGTGGTAAAAAAAACAAAGCGGATAGCTTTGACATGGCGAAGAGCTGTACCGCATTTTCTATGACATGAATCGTGACCAAAAGAGTCCCAAATGAGTCTCGTTCCAAGACAGATGACTTAATCACGCATCCAAGTCTGTGGCGGAAATCACAAGCTCACCCCGGTCGACTTTACCTTGGAGGTGTTACAAATTTGTATGGGTCTCATTAATTGCATCTGGGTAGCAGTCTTTAGACGCATAAGTTTCGTCCATCGGATGCAGATAGGTTGCCTTACACAAGCTTCAACGTCCTACTGCGCGGAGGTGCTTGTCGATTGCATTTCAGTCAAGTAATGGAGCCCCAACCCGCTCATTGAGAATCGCGCCTATGCCAGCCTTTCAAAAGCCGCAGCCTCAGGGTCATCAGGCTGAAGTAGATAGAAATCTGCAGACGAATTTTCTGAGATTCTTCAATGTGAACCCGTCCTATACATGTATACATATATTTTTAGAGTTGAGAAAGCGTACAGTGAGTTAATACGTTTCGATCCAAACCAGGACTCGTTGTCAAACGTGAATGAGTGATTGAATGGGATCGCTAGTTCCGTTCGGTTTTGTGCACTGTCCGTCTGTCTGTCTCTCTATTCTGCATCCGGATCTTGTTAAGATGACGTACTGTTTGTCCATCTCGACATGCCGATTAAACTGATTCTTGAAGCCCGCCACTCGAATAACCCGTTCAATCGGCACGTCGAGATTGACAAACAGTACGTCATCTTAACAAGACCCGGATGCAAAATAGAGAGACAGACAGACGGACAGTGCACAAAACCGAACGGAACTAGCGATCCCATTCAATCACTCATTCACGTTTGACAACGAGTCCTGGTTTGGATCGAAACGTCACGATAAATGTATTAACTCAGCGTACGCCTTCTCAACTCTAAAAATATGCAGTCTGAGCTGCAGATATTTTTACTCATCAAAATATATATATATATATGACTTGAAGCAGTTCAACATTTTGTTCATCCTTATCAAGGCATAGCTGAATGGAATTTGGTGATACTAAGCCACATGATTATTAGACTCTTAGCAGCACTATCAATAACTGCTTTTAATTCTATTTGATCGTCTAAATAGAAGTCTTGTTTAACAGACGGGCTAAACCAGGTTGAGGGTAATCAAGACTAAAACCTTTGATGGGACGGCCCCATCATGCGAAGACGAATGTTTCCGAATAGTCTTATGAGATCTGGCAAATTCGCCCAACCGACAGGGTTGCATGGACCTCTGGGTTGCAGTGAGTGCTTCCGAATGGCAAACAAGCTCCTAGCGAGCTACCGGCAGTCATGCAGCAGCGTCACCTCTGGGACGTTAAGCGACCCGGACTGCTAAACTTAAGGCGTATGAACTATTTGGTCGGCCGCCGGCTCCCAGCATTTGAACGGTCTGTTGGTCGGTAGTTTACACTTGGTTGTTGACGAGCTGGGGGCGCCACCTCGAACCAGTCAGGTGGTGCTGGGGACGTCACCTCGTACACCATTCTCAAATATCGCTGATTTAGTCTACAGTTTGCTCTCATCATGCTACGGCGTCCCTATAATCGGAGCGCCCTGCTCTCTCTCAGTGGCCAGGGTGAACCAGACACAAACTGAGAATGTAAACCTGAACACAATTTCACGCATGCACATAGCCCGTTGGAACGTAAAGGCTCTTTTAGATACAGGTAACCAATGCACCTCCATGAATACATGCATTTATGGGATTGATATTGCTTGTTTATCCAAAGTGCGCCTACCCAACTCCGGCAGCCGGTATGTTGGAGTTCCCCAGACGGGCGCATCCTATTGGATGCATCATAGTGGGGCAGAGGACAGTTCGCGACTTCGCGATATTTCGATTGCAATGAGTCACGCTCACAGCTCCTTGATCTCTCGGGAGCCAGTTTTTCCAAGATTTGCAATGACACGATTCAGGAGCAGTCCCTTCAACATGGCCGTCATTTCAGTCTACACTCTTATTCTATAGGCTGAGCTAAACGTTAATGATGCCCTCTACCACGAACTTCGGGGTTTAATCAACCGTATCTCACGGCGTGACATCCTTCTAATTGCAGGAGATTAGAGCGCGCATACTGGACCAGCAGATGAATACCTCCTTCAGGTGCTGAGGAAATGCGACCTCGGTGTGTTGTGCGAAAATGGCGACCCCTTGGTCTCATTTGGGGATTCCAATGGACTAGTCGTCACCAGTACTCGCTTTCGGCATCCAAAAGGCATCTAATGGCGTAGTACTCCGACAGTAGGACAAATTGGTGCATTCTCGTTGGTCATCATCGATCAAAGACTGTCGGGCGGCATAACAGAATAAGTCAACGGCACGAACCGCACACTGGTTCGCGCTCGCCTCAAGTTTCACCTTTCAGTTCGACAAAAAATCCAACCGCACCACAGAGTCGACGTATCCAGTTTAACAATCGCAGCTAACGTCAAAACCCTGTCCAAAGCCATCACATCTAAATTATTCGAGATCCACGAAGTTAGTAGCTTAGATGAGCTGTGAATGGGGATAAAAGTCTCCATCACTGGTCCATCCACTGAACAGCTAGGCAAAGTCAAACGGAATAGTAAACATTAGATATCTGCGGAAATTCTTAACCGGTATCCTATGTTTAGAGACTCGAGACTGTACACTTCACCGGATTATCGCAATCTCTGCCGCGAAGTTACATACTCAGCGAAGAGCGACCGAAAGAGGTATTGGCATGAACGTACAGACCGCATAGAAACCGCAGCTGTTGTTGGAGATTTCAGAAAGCTTTCCAGACTCATGCGTTGCTGTTCGGGAAAGACACAACGTACGCTCTCCATGCTTCTTGACGGCAGTGGCCACCTTTCATTAGGATGTGGACGAAAGCTCCAGAGATGGGTCGAACATTTCAGCCAGCTGCTCAACCGTTCTCCCAAGAGCCTATTTATGTAATAGCAGACGACGTGGAGCAATATGAGATTGATCTTGAGCCTCCTGACGAATTGGAAATCACCTCGGCCATCTAGACAACAAAAACCAGAAGTCTCCGGTGAGGATGACATTCCACCCGAGATCTTCAACTCTATTCTTTTGAGTTTAGTAGCCAAGCTTTTCGCATTATTTGGGACTCCAAAACTTTCCCCAAAAACTGGGCAACCTCTATCCTACTCCCTATACTAAGAAGAGTCTGCAAGACTTTATGTGCGAACTACAGAGGTATCGTCCTCACCAGTGTAACAGCTATGATCTTTGTGACCGTTCTGCTAAGCCGCTTTGTTGCTGTTCTGAATGCACGAACATTGTGTATCCACTGTGGCTTTCTTCGAGGAAGACGTTGAATTCTATCTTCACACTACGTCGAATCCCAGAACAGCGGTGCAAGTTCCACCAATTCACCACAACATGCTTCATCGACTTCCGTGCAACATTCAACTCCGTTGACAGATAGTCACTTTGGTACATACTTCGAAATGATGAGATGCCGGAATAGTACGTTAGGTTGTTAGAAGCGTACTATTCGTCAACACATGCACGCGTCGGCGCTTATGGTGAAGAATATCTAGAGTTCCGTCTTGACTCAGGTATTTGCCAGGGTTGCCCTTTGTGATCCATTTTACTGGGCTACGTTATGGATTAGATAATGCGTTTTATCTTCAATAACTTTCGTTAAATACAACTTGGCCACGGCTTGCTGGGTGATTGACCGCGAGTTCACCGACGACACTGTTCTTCTGGGAGGGGAGCTTGCAGCTGTTCACCTAGTCCTAGACCGGATTGAACGGGCAGTCAGGACTGCTCGTTTGGAGGTAAACATATCAAAAACGAAGTTCTTCACAACTCCATAAGGTCCATCACCTTGTATCCACATCATTGGCAATACTTTAGAACGGGTGCTTCAATTCAAGTACTTGGGCTCTGCTATGCAGCCGAACGGCCAAGCCAGAGACGAAGTTAAGCTCCGCGTAGGCTGCGCCAGGAGAGCTTTCCTATCACTGCAGAGCGCTGTGGTCTCGCAGCGAAATAAGCCTCCGTAAGAAGCTGCGAATTTACCGTGCCGCTGTTCACCTACATATGCATACAAAACCTGAGCACTGTGAGTGGACGATACGAACCGACTAGAAAGTTTTGACTATTGGTTCCTTCGCTATATGACGAAAATCAAGTGGCATGACTGCGTCTCAAATGCTGTTGTGCGCCGGCACTGTATGAACTTCTAACGGACTTCTTCATTTCCCCAAAGACGTCGTCTGCAGTGGGTCGGTCACGTTCTCCGCCGATCGGAGGAGAAATTAACAAAGAGGAGCCCATTATCGTCACCCTGTTCAGACCGGAAACGTTGATGGTAGACGTCGGTCAGCATTATTAAGATGGACATGGATCGCTTAGGTCTTCAGTCGGTTTTCGAAGCACGCAATCGGAGCAAAACTGGATTTTGCAGTGTGCAGACCTCACTTCAAATCGCGACGAATGGACGGCTACAATAAGAGACATCCAAGAAACCGATTTATCATCTTCCGGGAGTTAGTGGCACAAAAGTAAAAGTAAGCAAGTCTACCTTGGCAATGAAAGTCCCTTATTTAAAGGTCCATGACGTGCCCTACGAACCTATGTAATAAGAACATGCGAGTGAATTTGCGATATTTGCTGACTCATACTATTCGCCGATTATCTAGTACCCTGTAAATGCAGGCCTGAGGATCAAAATCGTTTCCGATACGGTCGCGGTTGTGTTGACCAAATATTCACTCTAAGTTTGGCTTAGAATATGGCCACGCCCACCACAGAATTACGATCTCGCTTTTTTAAGACTTGGGAGCGGCTTTCAGCTCAGACGATCGTTCAGTCCTCTATCACTATCTTATTAACGGACGCTAAAGAGAACGTTACTGCATTTTTACAATCCCTGTATTCGAACAGCTGAAGCCGAATTCGTGCATACAGAGGTCGTTAACTCTAGTCCACCACGAGAAGTGGTGTTCATCGGCATTGCTCCGTTTCACCTCTTCTTTCCAACTTCGTCATTGGGATGACAACTGTAACCACCTTATCCTCATGAGAGAATGGTGGTGTTCTTTTTTGCGCAGACAGGAGAATGCGTCTTTAAATATGCGGATGATTTAGTGCTGCTGGGTGAAGATCCAAGTTTTTCTATGGTAAGCTTTGTGTATGAATCTAGTAGATTGAGTATGCACCACAGCCACTACAAGGCAACCTTAACCTTGAAGCTTGGATTGGCATAGAGCCTCGCAAAGTCCCATGTGATCGAGCGTGGTAGTGATCCGTGTGACAGCAATTTACCATCTACCACCAAAAGTTTCCATCTGTCAGGATTTATCGACCGTCTGGATGACAATATGGGTATTGTGATGCATTTTGCACCTTCGAAGTGTAAAATGCTGTTACATGGCAGAAATGACCCGAAACCGAACCCTGCTCTACGAAGGAAGGGGCCGAGCAAAGGAGATAGATTTAATTATTTTAGTAGTTGTGTCTCATCTGGTGGCCATGTTTGGGATGAATTGTCTCCACGCATACAGAGGGCTTGTACATTGTACATAAGGCTTGATTAGCATTCACCAACTACAGGCATTTTCGGCGTCCGTGCCGGCATGAAAACAGGTCATCGATGAAGGATCAAATATGGCCTGTAATGGAGCTTCTTACGGGCACTGGGAATTCTGTTTTCTCAAAAATAAGGAAATCTGCGTCACTAAAACAACAAAGGTTTCCCTGTCTATACTAAATTCAGTTTCGACCAATTGAAAGGGCTCCTCTTATTCCAACCGTGTGAGAATGGTGGTTACACGAAAGTGGGACAACTTTTTCGGAGAACTTCCTGTAGGAAATATCCACTTTGTAGGTGTTTTGAGATTCAATTCGTGCCACGATGGGACATTCCGGTTGTCTGAAGGTGAACCAATGCAAGGGCGAATCAGTCCTTCATCGGAAGCAAAGATGATGAGGGAGATAGTTTTTCTGAAAAGGATTAAGACAGTCAGACCAGAGAGACTGTCGCTGTCCTTCTTCAAGCATGGTGGCGAATAATTAACATTGAAGTTAACAAAACTCCTGGGATTAATCTGGGAAAGAGAACAGATTCCCAAGGGCTGCTTTAGGTCGAGGATTGTGTTGATTTACTAGTGAAAGATCATGTGAAAACCACAGAGGAATTAGCCTAGTAATTATTGCATCCAATTTACTTTTGGGTAAAGCTGGTTTCCGTCCCGATCTGAGTGGTATTGACCTTAGGAGTGTGGTTGCGTGAACGTACATCTAGTTGGATCACTTGATCTTCCACTCCTTTTTCCGATTGAGCTGCCAGTTCAAATCAACCCCCCAACCTGGAGACCAGAAGACTGCTTCGTCAGGCCTCTAGCCATTAACCTTCCAAACACGATTGGTTTTTCAGCTTAGGATAACCCATCCTGTTAATTCCCTTGAATCATGAAGGAACGCGACCCATCGTACAACGTCAGTGTACAGTCTCATTGTGAGGCAACTATCTGCGCGCATACAGAAGGCCTGATTGGCCTTCATCCTCACATTTTTGATTGGATTTTAGGCGGATAGCCTGAGTGATTCAGTTTTGCTTGCCTTGATTTAACTGTTATGTTGCCCATTTGGATTGATCTATACACACACTGAAGCACAAGACTTAGGCACTAGGCGTCGCACGATAGCACAGGAGCACACAGCCTGCGGTCTAGCAGCACACGAACGCACACCGAGGTTGGAGACACAATGTTTCGGGCTGGAGTCAACAAGCCCCGTAGTCGCACAATGAACGGAACGGAGCTGCTGCGTCCTTAAATGAGCAACCACACGGAACAGAAAAAAGCGCGGAATTCAAACAGCTAGCCCAACCCGCTAGCGGAAGAGAGAAGACGAACACAGGGCACTGCCGCACGTTTATTAGTGATCTACCAATGCAAATCAGAATTCAAGTGAGCTCTATTGTTTATATAGTTTTGTTGGGTGGCCCTGGTCGATACGTGGAACAGCCAACCATAGAACGAGTTTTGGTAAACCTTTTTGAGGACAAAAATTTTCAACCACGCAATATTTAAAACAACGTCAATTGCAAAACACTGGGAAAAGAGTAGGTTCTTTTTGAAAGTTAACAACAGCACTAAAATCTGCGGCATTACAAACCCTAGAATAGTCACGGACCATGACAATAACATTTAATCAGTTGTTCAATATCCTTTCAACTTTCGAAGTGGTGGTTGCCGGCCATTATTTCTTTGAGCTGCGGAAGCTATGGGTGGGAACTGACATGCTTCAAGTACTTAGTTAAAGTACTGGATTGGTCCATGGTGTGCTGGATACTGCGGACGCTGTCCCGCATCGAATTAACCTTTGTACAGTATCTTCAGTTAATTGGCGGTGCTAGGTTTTCCATCCTGTGCGTTACCCCCCATCACTTGCGTATTCTGGATGTGGTGAGCGATCTCTAAATTGAGGTGCAGATGTCAGGTGTGCTAAATAGAATAGAATAGAAAGTAACATAAATCATGTGAATACCGTTGAGTAGGTCTGACTGGGTCGTTAAACTGTCACAGTATGAAACGAAGGTTTTTGTGGATTTTATTGAGCGTTTTTAATCCTGGAAAGATAAAGTTCTTAAACCGATGAATCCCTGTTGCAAAAAATTGCGAAGCTTTTTCCATTATACACTGTCTACAACGGACATTACATTCTGAAGCTTTACATGAATTTACAGATTTGAATGTTTAACCAAGTGTAACCTCATTCTCCACGGCCAGGCAACAACTGGCTAGCATCTTTCACCGGCGGTTGTTAAGCGAGTCTCGTATTTCGATGACGATATAAGTTACTCGTCCGCTTGTCATTGGATAGATCATCATTCTTAGTAAAATCTTCACAACTCTAAGTTTGCGCTCGTTTTCTTTGTCGTGGTTAGACTGAAGGCGATATTCTGCTCCGAGATGAACTGGAAGATTTCGGCGGGAAATATCCGGACCAATTCAAATTGTGGTACACGGTGACTGAACCCCCTACTGGTAAGTCGCACACCGGTCTTTGTTAAGTGGAATTTCCCTGGGCATTGATTATCTGTCTTAAGTGGACGTAATTTAACTAACGCACTTATCGAAATATCCAGTAGGTTCATATAAAATATATTTTACACGGTCCTGATTGCTGGGATAGGAGTTAAAATCGCCATAGTTTTGGCCGTCACTTGAGACAACATTTTCATTGCATGAGTTAATTTGAATAGTCTTTTTCGTCTAGAGGATGTTTGACTCCCGGCTTCTTGAATGACCTCATATTGAAAGATTATGTACGACTTGCTGTATCTCCTCTCTCTGTTGCACTATATTTTTAACACAAATTTGTGCACATATCATTCATTCTCAGAATCGTGATGAAAGCAGGAAACAGTTCAGGTGGAAGAAAAAATAGGAGGTCCTTATTTGGAGTTGTTTGTACGTAAACAGTACCATATTCCACCTTCCCGTCATTGTTTGTTCCTTCTGATCCGTATTTCGTCGGTGGACTTCGTACTAACCAGCCTCTAATGCCAAAGTAGAGAGTGAATTTTCCAGCATTTCGTTTCCAGTCTTTGATCAAAAAACGTTACTAGCAAGACTATAGAACTTTCTCATGCCCTTCATAGCCGCCGAAAGCCGATAATTGGTTGCATAGTCCACGCGCATTTCAGATGAAGTCAAACATTTCGAGTACCTAATGCATCTCTCGGTCACACATGCCTGTGGGCATGATACCATATGCATCATACGTCGCATATGATTTGCTTGGAATCGTGATTGTGGACTGACTAACACAGACCAATCAGCTCAGTGCATATCGCCTTCGTCCCTAACCGTTGATGGTAACACCATCAAGCGAAATCATTCAGCAGAACTTTCTGTCCAGAAGGGTCATCATCTGAAAGCATTTCATGAGGGGTTTAGTGCGAATTATCGTCTCGGATTCTGAGAAACAGACTTCCGCATGTTCTGCGGTATTCAAGGGCGAGAAAAGATACGGTATGCAGGTTCACTTCAGTTTCAACCCTCTCTTTTTGGAACCATTAACTTTTCACCAACATGCCCTGGTTGTGGTTGCTCCCTCACAGCATCATATGCTCAGACAAAAAAAAGAACGAAGAATGGTGAAGATCGACGGCAAAATAGCAAGTTAAGGAACTATATAGAGGAGAAAAGGTTTCGAATGTAAGAACGCCACTGACTGTTTCACTGAACCATATTACTTCGGGGAATCTCATGCACCCTAACACGGTAGTCTAATTACACCTACACGAGCCAGTCCAGTGGTTAAAGCTTTCACACTTTTCCCCATATTATCGATCGACCACGTCGAATCATCTTACAACAACCACCTGCCTCGGACAACAGCGTAAAAGCGAGGCAGCCGTTCTGTGGGCATGCAAAAGCATGTCCTAACCGCGCTAATCTATTCTGATTTAGTTCCTGTTCTAAGGACTGGACCTTAGTACCAAATACCCTGCGCCTAACTTCTGAGTTACTCAAAATTCACCCACCATATTCTGCCTACTACGAAGAAAAACGGTGTTCAAACGTCAAGAGTTTTCGCATGTCTCCTACTCTCAACGGTCGTGTTTCGGAGTCGTAGAACAATACCGACTTCATTGGTGCTGCGTATACTAACCTTTGGATCGACAATTGGATTTCGTCCAAACGCCACAGCTGTCCGAAATTAGTGAATGCCAATCAGGCCTTCTGTATGCACGCACACAGTTCATCGGATTTGCGACTGCCTATCGACGTACAGTAATCCCATAGTTACATAAGTTTCTTTCACCCTGTTGGTCCTTTCGGAGAAGGTTGATCTTTGGGCTAATTCAATCTTCCAGCAGCGTTTCATACTTTGAGGTTCTTTATTGCATACCACCCGTGTCCGTACTGTCGTTCCCGCGATCTTCGGTAGCTTACAGCTTTTGAATCGCAATATGGAGGTACATCTTGTTTGCTAACTGTGTTACCAGAATGATGCTTGTATTCGTTGGATTTTCTCTGTGACTGCAGATTTGTAATTACAGATTATTTGAATCTGTATGGGAGAACTTTTAATAGATATCATTTCTGTAGAAAGTGGACATCATATCGGTGATCATGTTTTGGTCCGCTATGGGTAACGGTCAGTATCTAGACCCGTGCGCTTCTGAAGGGCACTCACCTCGTCCGACCGAAGCTCTTTCGGTCTCAGTTTAAAATTTATCTGTGAATATTCTTGACTAGAAAAGACATCCGAGTAAAGCGAGCCAGTTTTGTCGATTTTCTGAATGTTCGATGTCAGAGTTTATCGTTGTAAATGTTTTTTCGTCACCATTCATGATTGAAATTTCAGCATGTGAATACAAACTTTTTAGGCCTGAAGCGCCTTTTTCATTTATTGTTCAGTATATTACTATTCACTTCTGAGCAAGGATTTATTATCGGGACCTTTAGTGGTTATGGTAGTTGGGGCTCTCTTGGTCCTCCTAGTCGGGGTTTGATCTGGGTTAGCAGCTCAGTCGGAAAACGAGTAGAAGAATAATTGATCCAAGTAGGGT
>LUCM01003679.1:0-13593 GCA_008360955.1 Fasciolopsis buskii | reverse complement strand
TAAATTCCCGGAAGAACTTTTGTCTCACAAGTTCTTCCGGGAATTTAAGGTATAGTTTTCAGTTTTCTTCCATTGTTCATCAAGCACGTTTCGTGGGCTTTTTTCTGTATAACTTCTCCCACTTCTGCGCTCCGTCGTTCTTCGTGTGTTCTACCCCATTCGTACAGTGTTTCGATCGGGACTGTGCAGATGCCAGTTCGAAGAAGTTGTATAGGCTACGATTTGCACCATTCCAACCTAGATCGTCGAAATTGATGATCGATCAAAGACAGTTGCATAATCCTCGCGAACTGGATGGTAAATGTGAGCGGTGATCGGAGGCTGATTGAAACTCAGACTTGATCCTGATTGCTTTCAAATAGCCCAGTTGGTTATAATAAAGCTTCGTGTCAGCGGCAATATCGGAAATCCTTGAGTTTGTGTGATTTATTTTTCTCTGTTATTTTGTGTTTTCAGTGGATTGTGAACAGCTGATTCACATCTAATGCTACAAGGCATAAGAGCAAGTGTGGCAAGGTATGAGTTGTTCCTTTGCTTCTGTCGAGTTGTAAATGTTGATGCGTATCCCGGTTGGTCTTTAAGATGCAGTTTCTATCTACACATTTGTTGATGCGTTCAGGCGATGTTAACGGCCGACTTTCAGTCAAATGTTGGACACACCACTGTTCATGCCATTCATTTTCTCTTTTCTTTTTCTGCCCAATTTAAGGCAAGAAGCCATACAAATGCGATGTTTGCTGGCGTTCCTTTGCTCAGAAGTCCGCGTTGACAGATCATAAAAAAGTCGTTCATGAAGGTATGTTCATTATTTCGTCCTCGATTTGATAATCTGTAATTTGCTTCCGTCACATTCTGTTGTTCGTTTCTCTTCAATATCTCGGTTATCAGAGTATGGGTTTGCGAAGGAGTTGATTCCGCGGTGCGAATGGTTGCATCATGCCATCCTCTCAGATATCTTGAACATTTTTCGTGGAGAAAATAGTTGAATGTGATTCTCTTTATAGAGGGATAATGCGAAACATCAAGAGAAAGTGCTACCCTGGACCTATTAGAAGATACGAAAGTCCGCCGTTTTTCACAGTTTCCGAACAATAATCGGCCACTTGATTCCTGGCAAAGGATTTCAGCTGAGTTATCGTTACAGTCTGATACCCAGGATCCTTGCGAACGTTGACATTCGGCGAGCAAACCTCTCGGAAGGCTGCGAACGCCGCACTGAACTCTTTATAAAGTGGTTTTTACGATGAATAGATCTACTGGGCATCAGTTACTCTCCTAGATGATTGTAGATCCACAGAAATCCACTGCATGTTCCTGTTCCTGTGGTTACCGAATTACAATAGCTCGAAATGTGTTGGGGTCTATCACTCTTTGCAGACTGTACAAGATACACGGCGGACAGACCCTCAAGAAACAGTCCTCAGTTTCATATCGTTTGTGGATATGTTGACGAAAACTTCACCATTTGACAGGAGGGTGAATACCGTTATGCTTCCCAAGGTCAAGTGGTCATGCTATTCATGGACATTCGGATGACCTTTGACTGCATAGATGAGGCTGTGACGCGGAGTTGTGTTGTGAAAGACTGGGTTACGTAGAAAGTGTGCTTCGGTCGAGAACGTTTAGTCATCGTACCGTGCGTCGGAATTAGGCCTATGATTAATTTTCGCTACTCTTCACCGTTTTTGGCAACTTATGGCATGATCAATCTGTACTCATGCTTTTGTCATGTTTTTCGTAGGTGATAGCCTAAAAGGTACCTCAATCGACTTAAGTGACAGTAGTGCTTGACGCCCTCGTTCGAGTGTGGCGGTGATATCGCCTTGGTGAACAGTATTGGGCGGGCAGATTGTCATGTTCTGAACTACTTGGTTGGGTTTCAAGAAATGATGACTGTCGTCGGCTAGGTACAGTTAGTGGTACGCCACTGAATCAAATGCAATGGGATGTTTTTCTGGCTTGTTTGTATAGCTGGTTTGTAAATGAAAATGTGCTACGAGTTCGGTATAATGTACGATGTTTGAATTGTTAGATGTGCCTGTCATCAAATAACGGTTGTGATTTACTGCGGTTAGTAACGTCTTTTTGTGTCCCAATCGAAAATTCGTCATTCCAGATCATCATCGTTGTTCAGCATTAAACCGCAAGACAAGCCTCATTGGCCGCTGCCTTTTCCCCAAGGTTACATATGTCGATAAACAGAGTGAACGTCCAAGGGGAACAGGGAGTGGACCTACACAGGTGGGAAAAGATAAGATGCCGCTGCAGCCAAAATACGGAACACAGTCTGCGTGAGCAAGCGCAGTTTATCAATCATTCTGATTCGTTAGAACATGACAACACGATTGCCACTGTTCGCGGTTCATTGCCATAATCTTCAGTGAATCCGGCTAATCTAGTGGACGAGTATTTCGGACCCCAACCCCAACCACGAAGACGTGAGACACCTACTTTACCTAAGTTCGTTGTGCATTCTCTCATCCCGCGTTGCCACGCCATCTGTTGATCTTCACATGGATTCTGCCACTCCAAAATGGAGCACGGTATGGTAGTTGAATGTTCGCCATATGCGAAACGTTACCCAACTAGCGTAATCTACTAAGTTTCATACGCTCAAATAAGATATTCTGAGAGCCTGCACCTAGTGCTAGATTCTTGACTTCTGCATTACTCACTCGGTCACTCCATCCGATCCTAGCCGTACTACGTAAACATCTGTGGTTGAAAATCTCCGACACGCATACTCCATGTCTGGCAATCGTACATCGGAACTGAGCGCACTGCTGCATTGTACAAACGGCGTTTCATTCCAAACTGATAAGATGTGAAGGCTCAGGATGTATGCCTTGTTCTTTTTACAGATAAAGCGTAGAGCTGAAATAAGATGTAGATAGTTGTGAGTTCAAAAAGAAGAAAGATGTATACCACATTTTTCCCCGCCGATTTTAACGACCATATTAAGGCGATACCTATGTAGGCCAAGTTTACTGCTCACCACTGCTTGTTTCTCATTTTCGATGGATTTGTGTTGGGTGGCAGTAGGACTATGTGTAGAACTTCCTGCCGCATGCGCGGGTTCCCCGAAATGTGTTTCGAACGAACATTGGGCTTCATGAAGATGGGTCCAGGATCGGTAAGCCAGCTTGGTGAACGCATCCCTGAAGTAGGCTTTCTGTTGTATTGAAGCAAACGTTCATTTGGAGTGGCGTTTGTGGCAGTGCACAAATTGGATCGAATGGAATGGAATGCTTCTCGCGGAAAAGTTTACCATTTAGTGATTAGAAAAGACTTTGTTTTGGCGGCCAGAATTGCAACGCCATATGGTACCGTTCAGACGTTCCACTTGCCCTTTAGACTATGGGTTGCAAGCTGTCGTTCTGCTGATTACCATAGTTTTGAGATTTAAGAAATGTCTCAGTTGTTTAGACGTAAATGGGGACCAACGGTCCCAGTCCATGCACGATGGCATTCCGAATACGGAAAACCGTTGACAGAGTCGCTCGGTGATTGTGTACGCCGTCATATATCAACAAGGAAATGCGAATGGAAATCGGGAGTATTCATCGACTATTGTGAGGAGATATTTGTTGCATTCATTCGAAGACAGTGGCCCCCTTAAAATCGACATTCAGGCGTTCAACAGGAGACGTGGCTTTTATCAAGTTTCCAGTCAATGTTTTGGGAAACCTCGGCTTTAGTTCGGCGCAAACGACACAATTAGATACTGTTTTCTTAAATGGGAGGTTCCTGGATCGCATGAAATGTGCTGTGCCAGGCCAATTGTCCCAGGATGACATGGTGATTCATGCAAATCTTTCAGAGACATGCCAGATGTAGAAGCGTAATGCCCGCGGGACAGCGTACTCGCTACTGTGTTCTCCCTCTCGCCACGGTAAACTACGTTGAAGATGTAACAAAAGAGCTCGATACACCGGCGTTGACTCTTATCGTCTTCACTTTGCACTGATGGTATATATCATACATGAAGGCAACCGATCTCTGGCCCGTAACCAGCTGAAAGTGTATGGCAAGTAAATAATGTCGCCACTTTCGGATAGCTTCGGCGATAGCGTATGACTCCTTTTCCACTGGCGAATGATGTCGTTCAGTAGCCGTCAATGTCCTGGTGGAAAAATGCGACCGGTCTGCCGTTCCGTGTAATGACAGTGGCAATTGCAACATCTGAAGTATCTGTGTCAACTATGAAAAGTAACTTGGGATCCACTGTTGACATAACGGATCGCGACAACTCATCTTTCATTGGTCTGCACGACGATGCAATTTCGTCTAACAAGCAAAACGCTCGGTTCCTAACCAGGGGTTGAATCTTATCGGAATTATGCGACATCCACTGTGAGTAATGCGCAAAAAGCCCGATAACGTGCTGTCGAGGTTTCAAATCCCTTGGGAGAGGTAAGTTTAGTAAAGGTTCGAGTCTCTCAAAGCTAGGTTTGATCGATTTGTGGGAAATTTCGTGCCCCAAAAGCTTCATCAACTTTCCCCCTATCATGCTTTCACCGTCATTAAACGTTAGTTTATACTTCTGAGCGGCAGCAGCAGCGTATGACTGTTACAGATTTATTTGATGGTCTACCTCATCTTCGCCACAAATATTGATATTTTCCAAGTAAGCAAATGTGGGTAAGGGGGATTCCGCTGCAATAATCCAATCGACTACCCTCTGAAAGTACGAAACACCTTTGGTTGCACCAAAGAGAATCCGACGAATCTGGAACACGTTTCCACAGGCTTCGAGCCGGAATGGTATTTGGGGGTAGGTCGATTTTAAATCTGAAAACAATGTAGCCGGCAACTTTTTCGACCATTCGATCGACTTTCGGGAGCGGGTAAGCGTTGAAAGCGTGAACCGGTTAACTGTCTGGCCTTAATCGACCACCATTCTGCGTTTGTGCCGTTCGTTGATAGTGACCAGTACGTAAGCACGCCAAGGTGAGTTGGATGGTTCAGTGGTTTGTTCTTTCTTTCAACAAATGGGAAATTTCTGTTCTGATGAAACGCCGTCGAGATTTGATAACAGTAGGAATGCAGTTAGGTAAAAGATTGGAAAACAGTGACGGTGAGTCAACACGTTCTGTAATAAAATTGCATAAGGATGAGAACGGTTCATTTTCACCTCCAACGGGAATTACAAGCACTTCGTGTAGACGTAAGAACTGGTGACCCAGAATCACATCAGCACAGAGATTGAGCAAAACAGAAAGCTTGAAATATGAATAGTTGGAATTTTTGAGACAGTCACATAACAATGTCCGTGTGTGGGGGGGGGAGTTGTCAGGTTGTTGGATGGCATAATAAGGGAACTGCGATGCCCTTCTCTTCTTTTCGGTGTGCGGAACTGAATACATAACTGCCTGAACTTCCAGTATTAACCAAGGCTTGCATAGGTACCCCGTTGACAGAAACCTCTACCACCGCTACGACCAGGTAATCGGGAAACCTTTTGGTAATGCCCTTTTTATCGCATTGCTTGCACATAGCATCCTTAGCGGGTCATTTTGAGCGAAGATAAATGGCATATCCACAGAAGTAACATCGATCAGTAGTCGCTGCCGTTATTGCCTATTAAGCTGTTTCGGATTGTAATTCTTCGAGTGCATCTTGATGAAACGTATGTACTGAATATGTTCAGATGGACGAGACGACATACTGATAACACGCCATTTATAAAGAACGAGGCTGTTCGTAGGTAGTGTCAAGATCAAGAGTCCTGTTTTCTATGAGGTTTTTCCGAATGGAGTTAGATTGTTCTCCACCGGTGAACGCATCTCGTTTGGCATCATTCTGACTTTCATCAATCTTAACAAATTTGAAATCACAGCCATTTGCTAACAGTTTCGGCCTTTGAAGGAACTGGTCCAGAGTTTGGCCTACTTTCTGCTTCCAAAAAGACAACAGATGCCGACCAAAAACCTCATTCTTCAGTTTTATGTATATTTTTTTAAGAGTATGCAATGCGTTTTTGTTGGTTTTGCATTGCGTAATCTACTCGTAGATGAAATGATGTTACTTAATCGCTCAGAACTCCTAGCTTGTTCCAGTCGAATGTTGAGGATTTGCTGATGAACGTTTTGAATGTACAAAAACAGTGTTTCCTCACTGTTGGATAGGTTCGAACGGCTAGATCAGCATCGAAGCGCTCGGGTGTTGTGTCCATTTTCAAAGGTATAATCAATGGTATAGTGCGGTTAGTATTAACTTTATAATAAGAAAACGAAAATTTGATTATCCTTTTGAATTCCCTTTTCTCGAGCCTAGTGTGCAATGTTCCGAATCGATTGATCGATAACGGGCGACGATGACCGAACAGATTCATCCATGTGTTTAGATTGAAACTGATGAATCCTCAAACCAGGTGTTACTGACATCCATCAGTTCCTGTGAATTAGACAGAAGAACGTGAAATGTGTTCTACATATAAGACCATTTCTGCTTGTTGTGTTGTGCTCGTTGTGTCTCTGATTGTGATGTTTTTTGCGTCCTTGTGTCTTCTGCTCCCCGATGTTAGGGAAGAGACCGTACAAGTGCGATATTTGCGCAAAGTGCTTTCCACGGAATTGCAAGTTAATGCTTCACAAATTGGCCATTCACGAAGGTACGTTTAGTTTTTTGTCTGTCTGGTTAGCTTCACATGAGGTAGTCGTATTGACTGAATGACTGACACAAAGCGACTCAGTTTGAATAGTTTAAGTTAGAGATCAAGAATTATCCATTTGCGTGTTGGAGACTGAAGATTGTCTCGAAGTGTTTCTGAGGAGAAATGTGCGGTGGATTTTTCGCTTTTGAGCGAAATTTCAAGTTATTTGGAAATGTTTGTCAGCAACCTTGATGTCGATAAATTTATGTTTTGAATGTATTTTTCATTTTATCTGTGTAAAATTATACTTCTGTACCGGGTTGACCAGAAGCCAAATGTTGTTCTTGCGGAAGATTTCTGCAGATTCTCTGTGTCATCTTCACGTGTGGCAGTCCATCTCATTTGATGGCAAGATTCACGGAGCGCAGCTGGTAAGGAGATGTGAATCCAATCCTGGCTTAAATTGGGATCGCGGGATTCGGTGCTTTATCGTGCGCGATGAATGAAGCGTGCTGTTGTCACGGAAAGCTTCTGAATTTATGTTCACTTCATCCAAACTTCTCGTGGAAAAGTTTTGATCGTGATCGAAACGATCTGTGAAGTTAACGTTTCTTTTGTTGACAATCAGCAGCGATGTGTTGCACGCATGACGGAGCACTTTGAAGCACAGTTTAGTTGGCCTCCAGGGTCAGCTGCTCTAATGGCTCTTCTTGCATACATTCGGTTGTCTTCTTCAAGAGATGCTCTTTCTGAGGTGGAAATTCTCAAAGAAACCCAAGCCTTAGGACGTAATAGGCTTCTGGGATCCGATGACCATCATTTAAAGTCCCATCCTCTTCGCATTAGTCAAGTGTTGTCTACGCATTTGGGATGTTCTCACAGTAATTGCGCTAACCACTCTGGTATTAGCCCAATGCTGACGGTGGTGTTGGTGTTAGTTTCTGCCATCCTGCGCATGTTTCAGTTGATAGTTCACCTATGATTCAGGTATTTGCTGGACGCTGAATTCTATGGCTTACACATGTTTTGTATATTACTCTATCGCCTAAGTTCTCTCAGTTTTGTGCGTGTTGGCCAAGGCTGGAAGAATCGGCCTGGCAGTCAGGTCACGACTTGTATCAGATATATTTAGCGATTAGTATCCACCTTAACATCCGTTGGTGCTTCCCGTCCTCCTGTTTTGGTCGAAGACTTGAAGGTTGTCGTTGGTTGTAGACGCTGACAGATATGTTTCAGAATGGAAGTCAGTGACGTGGGCGATGCATGTCCTGTTTTTAGAACTCGGGGCTCGTAAAACCCGCAAAATACATCTAGAGAATCACGAGATATGTGCAATGAAAGCGCATTAAAAAAGCCTCTGTTTTCTTGCTGTTTATTATTCCCTCATTTTTTTGGTCGTTTTTCTACAGTTTTGTTTAACTGTTGCTGCATTGCTTCATGGTTGTTTTCAAGCCAGCATGAAGTTTACATCCATAAATAGTGTGCTGCGTGTGTGTTAACAACTGTCCTCGGAAGCACACTCGGTTTCAGAGTTATTTCCGCTGATCACGCATGCATGCAGCCAAGATTCTGGGGACAACTTTCTAACGGAATGTTCAACTATGTAGATTTATTACTTACTTACCTACTTGCTTTTATGCTGCTAGCTCATACGAGAGAATAAATCGTCTTTTTGGATGTCTCTGCAGCCCTCCAAACATTGCGAATAAAGGTACGCCTGGCTGATGTGCGCTAATGAACGAGAAACCGGTCGTGTGCTTCCGGGCATCTTTGTTTATTCGTATGCATGCAACTGACTAGAAATATACCATTTTGTTCCGTCGCCTCGTTTTTCTATGGATTGGCTGTGCCTAAGCCCCACTAAATAACCAGGGATCAGAATTGTAGTCTCAGCAGTGGATTCTTCATTCACTTTCACACATGGATGAATTGCCGATCGTGTGACTAACCGACCTTTTTGGTTCGTTTACGTATAGAAGCCACCCATACTTAAAATTGTACGTTAGCATTAGATAAACTGCCTACATGGGCGGTTCTTTTGTTTTGAACAAATCGTCTAATCCATTCAGCTCGATTGTGGCGAAAGAGAATTGAAGTCGAATTGAAAGTGTGACGTGTTGTCCTTGTGTTTAATTAAATTAATAAGGAATAATCAAACTAGGATTTCACACGCACACACAAAGAGCGTCTGTATGCAAATCTTCTGGTCGACTGGGTCTGTCGGTTTCGTTTTTGGGCACATTGCCTTTGTTCAAATATTTCTGCTCGTTTTTCATTCCCTATTGGTTTATTAACACCCCGTGTTTTATAGTTCGAAATGCTGAGAGCTCTTTTGGAAGACTGACAAAATGGCATTTATACTTGGCACGGACATTCGTGTTCCCGGATCGGAGTTAAATTGTTCTTACTACTTTTTTGCTGAAGTGATGCTAGGCTCTAGGACGAACCCGGAATGAACACAACTTTTCACTTTGTCTCCGTTACTCGTTCTCAGTCTCTGACTTTGTTTGTTTATTTTTCATTATCTGGTAATCCCAAATGTTAGGTAAGAAGTCACACCTTTGCGATGTTTGCGGAAAGTACTTCGCGTACAGGGGCAGTTTGATGAACCACAAATCCGTCTTCCATGCAGGTATGCTTATAATTTTGTCTTTGGTTTTTTTTTTCGAAAAAAGTTGATATTCATTTGTTTGTCACTTACATTATGTTTCTTTTTTGACTAATCACCCTGGTAAAGACGGTTCTTTCTTTTCGATTTGACTGTCGCCTACCTGGCATCCACTCTTTCTTTGTGTTCCTTTGATCTAGGACCTTATCAGTGCTTCTTGCCCGCTTTAATGAATACCTTGCTGATTTGCACGGATTGCTTCCGTTCATTGGTTGTTACATCCGTCAGATTGATGCTTGTTATGCTTTTCGAATTTGCCTGGGTCGAACTGATTTTTGTGCAACGCTTTTAGTCGATTATGCTAATCCGCGACTGTATTGCTCCAACCAGTTAGACTGTTCCTCACTCCTGCCACTCCCAATTCGCCAGTTTGTTTCTGCCACTTGCCCCTGATTGGTTCTGATTTTGTGAGCATTGTGTTTATATTGTAAAGCGTTTTTTCTTATTAAAATCCATGAAAGCCGTATTTACGACCAACGCGATTATAGTAGTGCACTTGTACTATTGACCGTAGCCGTGTGCTACCTCGTCGTGGTTATAAGACGATGCGATGAGTACTTTATTGGATTAAAAATTTACGTTACTTGGGTGTCTTCCAAAGTTAGCTAACCGTCTCAAATCAACCGTCATTGCTAACGATTCACCTACCTCCAAGTGCCCACTTCGATAATGCGGTCATTCGTTTCCAGCTGTATAGTCTGCAGTTCACTGGTGTTCAGAATAACTTTATTTCAGTTAGCCAACCCTTCCAGTCTTCGTAATGTTGAAGACGTCTGTCCGACGCAGCTGATTAACAATACAAAGTATGATTCACCCGTAACGTTTTGTAAAATGAATTAAATTCAGCTTTTACAGTCATCAACCGGACTCTTGTGTCTTTTGGCTTTCGAATGGAATGATGTGGAACGGCAACTCCTAAAGCCAGAGAAGCTGGCACATTTGGGAAACAAGAGCGTCATTGATTATTCATGTCGTCTATTGTCCACAACCCTCGCTTTGTGTTAAACCGCGAATCCTGGTCGGGTAGTCTCACTCAATCTATTCGCAATAGTCAATCTGTTAGGGTTTCACAATTTTCCACCATGTCATGGACTGACTACGTTGATCCGTCATGCAAGCATTACCTGTCTCGGAGAACGTTATTTACGAGGGATTTGATCTGTGCGGATGCATTACACATTTCCCGATTACCATAACTATGAATTTAGGGTTCTTCGGATTGATTCAACTTTACAACCCATTAACCTAATCCCAACATCTCAGTTACTCAGAAAATCCACCTACTATATTTTAAGGATACTTCAATGCGTATGACACTCGAACACGGACATTGTCCACCTGTCTTTTGTTCGATGCGGTCATGTTTGTGATTTGCTTAAGAAGCGATCTAGCTGTTACAGTTTACAGTGTTTCGAAGCCGTCTTGGTGGACCGATCTCATTGCTATATATGTCTTAAATTTGTAATCGCTAATCGAGCCTTCTTCGAGTGCGAAGGAACTTCGCCCGAAAAACCGACCATCAGGCGAGATGTAACTGCCCAAGTAACGAAACTTACCTACCCCACGAAACATTTCCGTTGTCAGAACGACGTTCGGCTTCGAGTCATTCCAATCCTGCAACAGTATTTTCGAGGGGCTTAGCAACCTGGGCTATAGTGTTGCCGACACGATTACAAAATGCTTTCATCTTATCTGGGTTCTAATTCGGAAGCACAATATTTTTTGTATATTCTAATTCAGGCAATCTGCTGCCTGAACACGTATGAATGGTACTATTCCAATATGCGGACGGGGTTGTTTCCATACTCATTGAGAAGGGTGCGATTGGGTAACTTCGATGAGCACAAGTTCTCATTGGTGAACTCGGGTGAAAGGCCGTCGTATGTATGGATCGGGTACCAAGTGTCCGCATATATGGATTGAAAAACAGAAGTGGATTTTTGTTACACTTCCTTGGGTTAAGAATAGTGGATAATTGAATAAATTTCCGCTTTCAGATCGAGGAAGACCGAGGTGATCAAGCTTTGGTAGTATGTTTACGTTTTGTATTCGTCGTATGGTGATGTGGTTGATACAACTGGTGCCTCATCGGAAATCAGCATGATTATCGCGCTGACATCTTTATTGATCGTAATATGGTTTTAGAAATGTAATGCCTGTGACCATTTTCGGTGTAACATTTGTCGGCTTACTTCCTATTGGGTTTGCATGGGGAATCTGTGATCTCTTTTATAAACCAGTGCAGTTCCTGGCTCACGGTTTTCGGTCGGACTGCGTTCTTTTACCCAAATGTGCTTCAGTTTTCACAATTGCAATGTTTCAAATTCCCCGCCACTGTTGACGAAAGCTAGCGACACTCCTATTCGTCCAGCAGCTTTAAGCTTCTCGGATTTTCTGTCTACAACGATCCCGACGCCTGCATGATCACGGGCATCGGACATCAGTTTTCCTGAATCTAGCTGAGTTTTTTTCATTACTGAGAAAGTGATTACCGAAGTGGTGTCTTGTATGTACGTTTCGGCGATGCAGGATGTGTTTACCTTAAGAGTTTCGAAAGCGCTGGAAATCGCAAACTGATGCAAAATGGAAACAATCAGGGTAGCCAAACACGGTGATTAGTTGGAGCATTTGTTTTTTGCATTGTTCCTCGCATAATTTCAGTTTCAGATAAGTCTACGAAACACCACTTGTTCATGGCGTCTCCTAGCATGGCTGCATCCCAGGAGCGAAGATTAGTAAGAATTCGGATGGGAATTGTGGTCGAGGTGTCCAGACTCACTGTACTTGGCTGCTGGCATCGTAGAGACGGTTTTATCCTGGCAGTCAAAATGGAAGCATTCGACCAAAAATTGGCTCACAGCAATGGGCTGTTAACTCATAACGACCCCGTGACCGAAACATCCGTTAGGAAGTGTGTTCAGTTCCATCATATAAGGCCCTGGTTGTTATTTATTCAGGGTTTTGTTTTCCCTGGTCCGTGAATTAATGTCCCGCATGAATCAAAATGTTTTTTTCATGCGCCCAGTTGCATAAGGACAACGGAACATGCCAGAATCGAAATTATTTTTCCCTTGTTCAAATTGTCACATTGGTTGCTTTGATTGTGCTAGGTGTTTTGTTTTTCGAAATCGTTTGGTGAAACTGTTGACGCTTGTCTTAAGTGGGCCTGTGGGCTTCGCATTTACTAGAATTGTAGGTAGTTCGTTCAGGCCATTCTAACGGTCTACTCTAACCTAATCTGTGCAGTACACCCGTTATCACTTTCTTTACGCTATATCAAATTGTCTGTTACTTCTCGATTTTAGACAAGAAGCCTCTCAAGTGCGATGTTTGTGGGAGTTGCTTTTCTCGGAAGTCCGGCTTGATGGATCATAAATCGGTCGTTCACGAAGGTGTGTTCATTATTTTGTTCTTGTTTGGAATGTCTCCCCTCCCCTCCGCGTCATTTACTTCGTCCAGTTGTATTTTGGTTGTCGGGTCAGGGATTGAAATACTTGGGCAAGGTGTGTGTTGCATTCGCTGCACTCATGAGCGAAACGTGTAATAGAACATTTTCATTTGTCTCAATTTGTGCAAATCGCCACAAACAGACCGGCGAAAAGCAAGCTGGGTTTTGTGCAGTTTGTGAACGTGTCGATCCAGCGTTCGTTGTCCTACAACATCCGTCACAGTAAAATTGTTTTAGCCTTGTATGATGATTTTCTTCCATCCAAGACAAAAAGCTATGCGAGATGGCTTTACTAAGCCATAGTTGCAATCACGCCTAACGGGTTGAAGTGTGAAGACCAGACGAATTCAGTTTAGTGACTACTTAGAGTGTAAAAAAAGTTACTCAGATTCAGACAGTGAAATGGAAGCAGTGTCCCGTAAAGAGCCTCCATAAGAGAGTATGGCGATAATGTCGCCTTGGTGAACACCGTTGGGTGGGTAGATTGTCACGTTCTGAACTAACTGGTTGGGTTTCAAGAAATGATGACTGTCGTTGGCTAGGCACAGTTAGCGATGCGCCACTGTATCAAATGCAGTGGGAAGCGTGTTTTTCTGGCTAGTCTGTATATGAAAATGTGCCACGAGTTCGGTATATTGTACGGTGTTTGAAGGGTTAGATATGTTGCTCATCAAATGTATACCACTAGAGTCTGTTTGGATTAGCGTTAGGCTTCTATTTCAGTCGCATTTGGTGTTTGTACATATCTAAGCTGTTGTTGAGTATTCACATTTCTCTGTATAAAGTGACCAACCATTTTGTGAGCATTTTGAACTCGCTTTTCCCGAGTCTTGTGTACAATGTTCCGAATCGATTGATCGATAACGGGCGACGATGACCGAA
>LUCM01003675.1:106886-120909 GCA_008360955.1 Fasciolopsis buskii | reverse complement strand
CAGCGCCATCAGATGCAGAACTAAAGCGCAGTATCATTGAACTTCTGAAAACGGTTAATTTAGAAGAAACTTCTCTTAAGCTGGTCCGCGAACAGATTTTTTCCCGATATCCCGGCGTGGATTTAACGAACAAGAAGGAATTCATCAACACAACAGTCAAAGAGTATTTGGCTGGATTCTGAATCCTAATCTCGTCCTGTTGTTTTTCTGCAACTGCTCTAAGTGGATTTCGTGCGTGACCTGCGGTCAGATGGTTTGGCAGCAATGCATGAACGGTGTACATTTCACACTGTTGGATAGAACCCCACTGTCAATTTCTGGACATCTTTTTCCCATTGTCACTTTCATGTACGCAGCACACAAACGGTCACACACGTCAAATTGCATTTCCGAAGATTTCCGTCAACATTTTATACTTTTTCTCAGTCCTTTTTGCACGGATTGTCACATGCAGTCTCCTAAAATTCTCCTCGTCTTACGGTATTTCTTGTCCAGCTACACGTGATGTAACTGCTGTGGAGTCGGTTTTTAAAAAATTCTGCAATAGTGTATCGTTTTTATTGCTCAGAGCATATTATCATTAGTACTGCGAAGTTGATAAAAGAATCATTATCTTTATCATTGCTAATCAAAATGCTGGTGGTACAAGTAATGTTGATATCGCCCTGTTCTCCTGTTTCCTATTTGCCAGCACAATTATATATGACGGTTTTTTAAATACACCTTTTCACGATCCAAAATAATATATATATAAGGATGGGTCTTGCATGGGTTTTATAAATTATAAGCCTACCTTCAAAAGTACTGAGGGTTCAAGTAATGAAACCGAACATCTTTCTAGCCTTCGCGAGCTGGGGTTTTTATATTCCAAGAGGTTGAGTTTACCGTAGTCTCAAATCTCTAACTTCCGGAATAACGGGGATGGCTGGCCGATTGATCATTATAATCTCGATGTAAGCACAGCATTTACGTTTCAGTCTACTGCTTTCGTCGGTTAGGGAACTCGCGAACTAGTTTACGTACCAAGATTTAAGGGACTGTAAGTTATGTGCAGCGTTGTCAACGGTTGTTTAGAGAGCAGAAGGATGAAAGGTATGTGCAGGTTTTAGACAGAAGTGGAATATTGCAATAGACGACAGGGAATATTTTACTGATATACATAAGAAAAGGTGTATGGCCAAGCACACTACGCTGAGTGACCGCACCAGCTGTCACACAGGGTGTTGAAAGAACTCCGCTCAGACAGACCAGTTACACACAGATCATGATTTACGAAAGCCAAACATGAACTGGATCCACGATGGCATGGCTTTCAAATTTCAACAATAGTTTCGAGTGCTGAGCTTGATCAAGCGCCTTAGTCTTATCAAGGAAGGTCACTATCACTAAACTCCATCCAGTGGTATCTTTCGACAATACACTGAAGGAGTCAGTCATACAGATGCTAAATAATCTTTTTTTGAACAAAACCATGTTGGCCTGTGTTCATAAGGCCTTAGCCTAATGGATAATATGCCAAGTCCTATTTAGTCATTCGTCCCAGGATGCTCACAATAACTGCGGCATGGTTAATAAGCCCGTAACCGGAAAGACCCTGCCGCAAGCGATTTTTGTGGATCGGGTCGACGGCAGAGGTCTTGCAATGTACAGGGAAGGTGCCATCGCGCACACAGGTTGAACAAGTCATTCGGAAGTATAGGAACGGCCATACCCCCAGTACCATAGGTAGGTCCTTGAGTCCAGGGCTTCCTTTAGACAGAAATGTCCCAATGTCGTTTGGGTGAAAAAGATCGAGAAGATACTAGGATAACGCAGGTCAAGGTAGCAGTTGGCCTGTCTCATGCAGGGGGTGAAAAATGCAATGACTCCCTCATCAGTTTACGGTTGCCAATTTGTTTTCCTACTTGATAATTCTGATATGAGATTTATTTTGAACAGAATTAGCTTCCGTTATTTTGGACAAGTTCTTAGCCCTGTCGGGGAACGCAGTGTTTCAATTTGTATATATTTTCTAGCCGACGTCGAATTAGGTTTTGCCGTGGTGGAAAGGAAGCACATCTGCAAGACCGATGCTTGGTCCCTTGGTCTTTGAATAAAACATTATGGTACGGTACAGGCGTTCAAATTTTTCGTCCACTGCTTTTCTTGGCCGGGACGTTTAAATCAAGGCATTATCTTAGTTTTGCACGAAAGTGCTCGATATCCGTTGCTTTTTCCACCAAAAGAGAAATTATCCGAAATTTAGTACCAGATGGGAGATGAAAAGCTGCTCCAAGATGGCCTCATGGTTTACGCTGGACTGGTTGGTCAACAGTGGGAGATGGTAACAGAAACTGAAATTAAGCCTAGAAGTAGTGACACCTGACCGGTATGCGCTTCTACATCAGTTTTGTCCTAAAAATAAGGTTATACGCGTTTTTATTTCTAGCTGGCAGCTGGTTGTTCAGCTGGGTTCAGCCACTTAGTGTTATGCTAGAGAGCAATGAAGGTGGTTAGTTGGGAGAAGCAACGAAAAACAAGATAGTCAAAAGACATTAAAACAGCCGGCAATCAGATTCGGCCCGGCGATATCGGCGGCATGATTCAGCGTCCCACTTATGGGCGAAAAGACGGGTAAGTTGGTATTGGGATTGCAGTGAATGCACCCTACCAGTCTTTTCTAAAAATCAGATGCCACCGCAAGCCAAAGGGACGTGTGAAAGCTATCAAAAGCACGGTGATTACATATTGAGACCGGAGAGGTCTCCTGGGAACAAAAGTAGCTTCCGATTGATGCGTTTGGTTACCTTTTCTTAAAGCAACATTTTGTTCCTAACACAGACCTTCACGTGACTGCCTGTCGTTGCCCGATGAAGCTGACAATGACTCTCAATTTACTGTTACGTTGATCATAACCCTGAAATTCTCGTGAGTGCCACAGCCAGATGATTGTCTAATTCATTACCAAAGAAAATTTCAATCAATGCTGTTTTATATTCGGGGCTCCCATTAACTTAGCCGTATGGTTCTCTAATGACCGCATCCAAATCCTAAGTGGGTAAAAGTACTTTATACTGACTTCAGCAGGTTATTTAACTCAGCAAATTTCCGCCTCCTGTTGCCGAAGTCGCGAGGCCTCCGCTTGGGTGGTGGGTCACAAAAGATGAAGGGCGACAGTTTAAGTGGAAAGAAGTTTTACGTCCAAGTTGGAGAAACCAACTGGGTCCTTAGTAAAGTCTGCCAAGGCTTGGCACTAAGGCCGTTGTTGCATTTGCCGCCGGTAATTAATTTACCCCGGACTCCACAATCCCCTAGTTTTTTTCTTCCTTGATGGCACCAAGTCGGTTGGGTCAACTTGACGAGAAACTGAACCGAAAAAAACGTCCGTCTACCAGTTACCTTAGGAAGATCCATTTGCCTTCAAGAAACATCACAATGCCACACGGAGATGACCTTTTCATCACAGATGAGGTAAGTTAACTGAAGTTCAAGTTACATCGGATTTCAGATGTGCTGGCCAATGAGTTAGAGCTGTATTAAAGTCCATGGAGTAAATTTAGGCAAAGCTTGGCATTACCTCATCAAAAATGCAGAAGTTTTCATTACTTTGCAAACGGCGACCGTTAAGACTCGCTAAGAATTTTGCATCCGGTCTTGGTACCAAAGTTTACGGAAAAATAAGGACATTCTGGATATGTTGCGACGACTGGCTGCACGAGCAACTGCTACTCATAAACAAAATGTCTATGAACGAACACTGATTGAATTGGATCCGTTGTAATCGGAGCTCTGAAAGACTCAGGTACTCTGATTGGGACATTCAAGATAGTCGAGTGTCTGAGGGGAGTTCATCCCAAGAACTCTTTCCATGAAGACCTCGACAGTACAGCAAGGCTAAGTGAAAATAAATTGATAAATCTTCGCTGTTGACTGGGAGACAGAATGCAGCTATTCAGTGGCTGAGTGGCAAATGTTTGGACCACATGTTCTAAAAGTAACGTTGAAGTAAATGCTGTCAAGAAATTTAATTTTGTAATTTGAACGCAAGTAAGGTGAGACAAGCTAGTGTTTCTGAGCTGAGGGGATGAAATTGTTAGTTTTAAAATCGGGAGAATGTTTGGAAATAGGCTTAAGTGTGAGCACCGTACCGTTGCAAAACCTCCGCCGTTCGGAAGCTGGTAAATTTGAGTCTCGCAATTTGATGGAGGATAAGAGAACTGGTTTGACCACTGTACTTACTACTGTACTGTGCTATATGAAAGGCTCCTAGGATGTAATATAAAGTCCAGTTATTAATCGTCACTCGCGTTAAGGAGATGAGTGCCCTTTACTTTGTTCTTGCATCCAAACCTAATCGCTGTCCGGCATCAGGAGCATCAGGTTGATACTTGCTGAAGCAGATGGTAATACCTGTAAAGCGAATTGGATCCTTTCTTCCGGATCGCTTGTTTAACCAAATGTTGAACTCACAGGAAGACTGCCGTTTGAAAGGTGCTCAAGCACGCTTTGCTTACACGATTCTGTCAAATATACTCGACCTCTCGCCTTTTCGTTGTACCAACCAACGTCTGTTGTCAATAATATAAGTCGCACAGTGCCTAGTAAGTGTGACGCATAAGCGGTCACAAATACTAAGGACAATCAAACGCAAAGGGATAGCCTGCCAAAATTATAGGATCGAGTCCAGGCTGGCGGGAGACAAACCCAAATCCGAAGGGGGCCCATTTTCGTCAAAACCCGGTAATGATGTTTTGAACTTATTTTTTCATAATAGCGGAGTTGCTGGGCCCATACAGGAAACTTCCATAGCTCCCCTGCCCGTTCATAATTTTGCACTTACTCGCATTTTTTCGCAACTGCTGGGGGCGATCTGTTTCCCCACGTTCGCAAGCCATGACCTTGTTGCCGCCGCAACAGGGGTTCCGCTGCACAGGGCTGTGGAGACGGAGCACAACCCGTGTTGTGGAGCACGTGCCGGGGGTTTGACCGAATCCACTAAAAAGCCTGATTGCGTTTCGTGACTCATTCAGCGTCGTTTATGTGGGCAAGGTGAAGGAAGATTAGCTTGTATGGAAAAGTACGATTCGTTATTGTTATTTGCATGAATGACTGAGAGGTGTAGAAACAAACGGTTCAGGGTGAATGTCATGTGAAGGAACGCAGTAAAATAAAGAAAGCGATTATTGAATTAGTGGAAGTTCTTGGACGAGGAAATTCCGCTGCTTCCTTAGATGAGATAAGTGTGGATGGCCGACGACGGCAGAAAAGAAATAAGTGGATTAGGGCGTCAATTTACATGAGATGGTAATCTCTGACCTACGTCCAACGACATATTTCACCGTATTTGCTGATGCCAGGTCAGGACTTCATCAAATAGATCGAGGGGTTGAAGACAAAGTCAGCTTGTTTATTTAGAAATCCATGGGTTGACTGAAAAGCGCGCTCTTTTAAGATATAGGCGTTGGTCAACTGAAGAACTAGGGTGGCACTAAGGTAAGCATTTAAGGAAGCCTTATAACTGGATTGGCTCCGTATGCACCGAATGCTAATAGGAAGTATGTTCCAAACCTTAGCATGAACAACAAGAAAGGAATGCGGCCTTAAGCAGAATTTGGCACAAGTGGGGGATGGCAGAAGAGAACAATGGTGGGTCGGTGGAGAAAGAACGCTTATTCACCAGGTTATGTAAAAAAGCCAGGTCAACCTTCAGTCTCCGTAGCCAAAGTGGCTCAAGTTTGAGGGCTGAACAGCGTTTCTTGTAATTTAGAGTTGCCGACCAACCTATCACTTGCTTGGTGAAGCGTCACTGAATACTTTCAGTGGAGATCCTATCTGACTTTGACATGCTGGAGTATATCGAAGTGCCGTACTCAAGGAACGATCAAACGTGTTTTATAAATGCTGAGGATGCTGTCGGATAGGCTGCTGGTGCAAAAAATCAGACTTTCGTTTCTACTAAATTTAGCCGGCTGAATAACTAAGCGCTCTGAGAAATTTAGAGAGGCTGAGTAGTTGAAACCAAGGTCACAGATTTTGGGTTTACATGCAATAAGAGATCCATGTAGCAAAATTGAATCTTTAGGTAGTGCACACCTATACGTGAGTACTTTGCTGTTGTGGACAGAGAAACTCATCACCCAGGAGGTACACCAGTCATCCGAATTCGACAAATCTGCACAAATTTCCCTAACACAGTACTAACTTCATTGGACTTAGGAGAGTAAACTATTTTTACGTCATCAGCAAACAGGAAAGGGACACCATGAGATATTGAATTTAGTGCATCAATAATATGCATAAGTAATAGCAAGGGCCCAAGTACGCTGTCCTGTATGACACAACTAGTAACAGGTCTAGGATTAGAGGAAATGCTGTCAGTGGAGAACACATGTGATCTTTAAGTTGGGTAAGACGAGAGTCAGGATAAAAAATGATCAGTGATGCCGAAGAAGCTTACTTTGGATAAAAGGTGCGGATGTGGGACACGGTCAAAGGCTTTAGATATGTCGGGGTAGAAAAGTGTAAAAGCCATACCCCGATTAGCTAGATTAGTTAGAAGGTTAAGAAAGTCAAACTGACAGGTGGAGCAAGAGGGGGATTGAAGAACTCCGTGCTGTTTCGGGCTAAAAGGTGTTCCACGATGGATTGTTTTACCACCATTTCCATAACCCTGGAGAAAACAGGCGTGTGGTTAATGGGACGGTGACCGAACAGATCACGCAAAGACGGCTTCCTATGGCTGAGGGTTATTGCAGATCGCTTCCAGTTGACCGGAACTAAATCACAGCTAATTGAAATTGTAAAGAGCTTGAATAGTAGCAACGATAGCTCAGGGTTACAAACAAGATCGACTGTTGGAGGGTTGCCGTCAGAGCCTTCGTTAGGCCCTAGTTTGAAATCGGCTAAATGTCGCTCAATGGTCTTAAATTCAAAGGACACAGTAGATAAGGTGGGGTTATTCCTATTCTGCGGTCCGGGTGGATCGTAGACTGCAGCGTTGCAATTTAGCAAACCCGACTTTCAGGGAGGCAAGTTCTGACGACTTGTTCATTCATTCTTTAATGGTCAGTTCCAAGATGCAGCTGGCCATGTTGCCAGAAAATTCATCTGCAGCCATCTGTGGGTCAGCCGCCAGAAAACCTTTTCCCCAGTCGAGTTGGCGTGCAAGAGATGGAAGGTGCCTCCAGTTAGGATGGGGTGGGCGAGTTGTGTCAATATGATGGTTGGGAAGGGAGCATAGTGATGGATTCTACCGTGAACTACCCCGTGCTCACTCCATGGAAACTTACTTCCAAAGTAAAGCAAGGTGTGGTGATCAGCATGTGTAAAGATGAGATCTAATATATTATTATTTCCGGTGGATGACTTTGCGTGCTCTACCAAACTCCCATGATGTAGGTAGAAGACAAACGATGTTAGATTTAGTGGAGCCGTCATCGTGGACCAGGTTTCACCAGGGATATTGAAGTCTCAGGCAGTGATTTTGGATGTTCACAGGAGAAGCAAGGTGGTTGAATGTCTCCACTGAGAGGAGGAGTGCAGTTTGAGTAGGAGATGGAAGGCCATGGATACAAGCAGTAAGAATAACACAGGAAGACACCTTGACAGTGAGCCCTACCGATTCTTCGATCAGTTCAAACGTAGGTTTCGGTAGAACGGAAACCAATAGACCCAGTCTTGCGTAGAAAAAGCAACCGCCCACACGGCCGTCGTTTCTGGTCCCTCTGAAGAATTAGTATCCTGAAAGAGAATTCATAATATTAGGTATGTCCTCGTTTATCCAGGATTCAGTGATAAATATTTTATCCAGGTTGGAGGACCCAGCAAAGCATTAGAGTGACCGAATTTATTAAGGATCAAACGACAGTTAATTAGCACAAAAGAGAAGGCTATGTGGCCTTCGGGGTGGTGTAAGTAGTGGGGTTGCAAAGACAAACAAACGGCACGTGGGGAGTCAATCGCAGTAGGCATAACTAGGTAAGTAGATGATATTAAGTCTATTTTATTGGACGTTGAATGAGATACGGCAGCAGAAGGTGGGGGCGAATAAGAAAGAGGGCCTAAAACGTTTCTCAATATATTAGTGTAGGGTAACCCGAAGTACTGGGGGAAAAGTGTGGAGGTAGGCAGAATGGGAGTGTTTGTGTAGGAATAGAGGTGGCGGTGGTGGTTACGGAAGGGGTAGGTAAGCGGGAAATATCTAGCTGGGTAAGTATGCACGAAAAAGAGGCATTAGGGGGATGAGTTATGGTCCCTGTGTTTGGGCCGGGGCGCTGGTAAGCGGAGGTTGGTGATAGTACCAATATGACGGTGGAGGCACGCTTGACGGTGACCATAGACAGCTGTCCTGGGTAATCTCAAGCAACGGCAAAGGCCTTTGGCAGGGACTAGTTGGTGCATTGCTGGGTCTTTCAAATCTGCGATGCGGGGCTGTGGTTTTCTCCCGGCTCGGAAATTCCCTCGGCAGTGACCTTTCGGTCCCCGTGAAATGAGAGGCAGGCAGTGGAAATTCAGTACGATTAAGGCCAGGAAGTTGAGGCGCCCAGGGTAATGCGTTTAAGGATAGGATGAAATAGGGGGGATCGGATTGGTTTAGTCGCTGGGCTAGTAGCGCAGGTGTTGTTCCACCGGGGAGTAGTGTGTTGCTTGTTGAGGGCATAAGCGCAGGTTTATCACCCGCAACTGGTTTTTTGTTAGATATTAGTCACTATGGAATAAACTCCCCCATCAGCTGCGCATTCTGTCACCATTATCTATTGCACTTAAAAACGAAGTACGTAAAGTAGTTACTGTACCTTATCTCATCAATCTATACCACCCATACTCACTTGAGGATCGAGTATATGAAACTGGATTGGGCTTCTGAAAAACGCATTAATGTCACCGTTTCGTTCATTGCGGAAAGGAAAGTAAATCTCCCTACTAATGTCACTAGGAATCAACCTAGTCTCTTCCACTTCAAACAGAGCTCCGACACCAGCGCATGCCACTTTGTTACGTGCAGTTCCACGTCAGATGCTAGTCGCCGTTTCTCTGCCTGGAAAATGGTACTTATCGCTTAATAGTCTGACTTCCTATCCATTAACCTTATCGTTCTGACTGCGTATAGGGTAGCTCACCCATAGCCCTCTCCCACCCACTCACCTTACTAATCCCAACACCGTCGCCAACACGGTGTGGCAACCATAACCTGCAACTGTATTCTAAAAAAAACATTCGCTATCACCCGCACCCTTACTTTTCATTAACTCTTCTCTTCATGCAAATGACTGGCCTGTAGAAATCACCGTTTCGGACGAACCCGAATGATGCCCTCCAGACGAAATAAGGCAAATGTCTTGGATTCTCTCTTTATCATGCCTCATCGATATCTATCCATTTTGGCCAATTTAGACTTCAAACTATCGCCGCGAATATAGAGTCCTATGTGGTATCTTCTCTCCCCATAGTGACCGCTTACATCAACCATACCCACTGGCTCCTGACCATTTCTTGTTTCGAAAGGCACGGCCCCTAGAGCGACATATAATCCTTGATTACCAAGTGGAATTTAGTCAATCCCTAGTGCATCCATCTTTGTAGCTCGATCATTATTTAGATCAGCTGCAGTTACTCCCTGTCCGTCCTATTAAATACCGGCTCATTCTCCTTACTCACAGTGTGGACGATCCTACCAAATACCGATTCATTCTGTTTACTCATAGCGCAGACGATCCACACACTAGACTAGCCAGCCCACCTATTTAAAAACGTATATATATGTCTATAAAAAGAAAACCCAGATCCACAGTCACCGTCCGTATATTTTGAATTGTACTATGCGCCCTAGTAACTTTTCTCTGAGCTGCTCATAAGATTGATCGCTTCTTAACCTGCAGCTGGCAGCTAGGCCAGACTGCCATCCGTCTTTTTTCTCTCTTCCAGGCCTTATAGTCCTGTTTGGATAGAAACAATTCCCCAATGCTCTGGCGAAAATCCGATCCTGGAAAGACGATGTATCCCTTACCATACCATGCTCAAGTTCCTTCCGCGACACCTCGAGCACGTGGGCGTTACCACAGTAGTGCGGGGCCCGGTCATATCCACCGCTTTGGCCGGCGCACATCGGGCGGGCAGCTCGGCTGCAGCGGTGTGCGGGTGCAACTAGGTTGGCGGATTACACCTCCTGCGTTCACCCTCTAACGGTGTTTTTCAGGTTGGGTGGCCAGCACTCGGTCAGCCCCACCCATTAGCACTGTTGTGGTAAACAGCACTGTAGCTCATAAGTTCATGTGCACCACTTTGTACTGGCTTCCTCTTGCTCCTTCCCAAAATTCTCCTAACAAATCCATACAAAAAGAACTCACGAATGGTCAGCATTTTTATTGACATCTGATATGAACTGACGTTCACAAAGCATATTGACATCCGAAAACAGCTGAAGACCGTCGTCTTTCATTAACCTCTATTCTCATCTGCGGAATTTGGCAATATACCGATGCTCCTGGTAACAGTTCTTCACACGAGTCCACCAGACATTGACCCATTTGACTCCGATTCTCCTTCTTTTCCAACGCCACGTTTATCTCTAGACCAAGCTCAATTCATGAACGCAAAATTGCTCGGAACAAACATCATGTATTAGTATTACGATGGCACAATACCCATCCATTGTCGCCGCTCTCCTTGCTTAATCGGTCTGTGCCTTCTGAATTTTTGAGTTTTATACTGCCTTTTTGATATCCAGTCTAGTTTTCGCTCATCTCCATTTCGTTATCGCATCCATACTGATACTCATCCCCACCCTATGACTCTCTTGACTATCGAGTACCCCGGCCAACGGGCGGCGACAGCCATTGCCCTCCAGCCATATTTTGCGCACGCGGTACGCACCTTTGTTGCATTCAAACAATATAACTCGCAGTGTAGGACTGGAATGCAACCACAGAAAAATCTTTGCAAACCATTACCTAGCTTTGAATTAAAGCCCCCTGCTCGGAAAACCACATCGCCTGTTGTGATCTTGTGAGCGAAACCACATTGCATTGTACGTTTGGTTTCCGTTTTCCATGTCTTCATTGTGCCTTCCTGGCCTAATTTTGATGTTATCTTGCACATGACTCTCGTATGTCGAGAGATATACAAAAACAAACAAGCCTCCCAAATCACTAGAGGTCGCTTCCACCCCCTGTATCTTCGATTCACATTGTTCGTCTTTCCTGTGCATCATCTATGTAAAAAATTGATTTTGCCTTGCGCATGCATCTCGCAAATCGAGAAATATACATTATATATAATGGCTTGGTTGAGAAAGGCGAGTTTTGGTTGGTGCTAGACGCTTAAACTTCGCGAGGAGAGTAGAGGTCTTTGTGGCCCACCGAGAAAGTCGTAGGAGAGGGCATTATATGCGGACGTTCCCAGGAGGGCCGTCGCAATGGAGATGGTGAAGAGCGGTCTAGATCAACAATTGCCTGTGAATATGGTGGGGATGCAAAGACCGGCCTGGACACCAAGCTCCTAGCCAAGCCGGATAGCTTGGGGGAATTTATATTTTGTGGAACCGTTCTTGGGTTCTCAATTGTATGCAGTCTGGGGGCCTCTCTTTGAATAGGGGGTTGTGTCCGGGGTAATTTTGATGGACCTAAACGGAATATATGAGGCTATCTTAGCTTCACTCCTCAAAAACTGCTCTGCAGCAGCGGGGCTAAGGAACTAAAATAATACTGGACATGATCTGATTAACGTGGTCTAAAACAGTGGTAGGGGGTGTCCTGTCATATTGCAGGAACAGAGGACAGTATTTTAAACGAGTCTAGTCGAAGGCGGTCAGGAACAATATAGACCGAAAAACTGGACGATCTTAGGTTTCGCTGCTTAATTTCTGAGGATATTGAATCGGTAGTCCGAAAGACACTAGCGAGATGTTCGCGTAGTGGGCTTTCGGGCTTGTTAGTTGGGTAGTTGAGAGGAAGCAGCTTTGTGGTCGCTGGTTCCATCAGTAAAGTGTTGTTCTTTATCTCGTGAATCGTTTGGTCCAATTTTGGCACTTTATTATTAGTTTTCACGAACTTGTCTAGGACACTAGCAGTGCACGCCGGAGGCCGGCGGATGGGTTGTGAGGGTGTGGATGTGGGTATGGTGCATCTAACAGCTATGGTCTTGGTACTTTTAGGCCTAGAGAGCGTCATTTCGACAAAAAGAGACGACGTGTAAAGCCGTATGGTTGTGTGATAAAGGATGGACCTGGGGGTGTCAACAGCTGTGTTGAATTATAGACAGAAAACCGGGCTAACAGTCTTTAATCGATTTGCTCCGGCGGTGTCTAAATGGAGATTGTACCTATACTGGTATAGTGGCAGTCAAAGGTTAGTGAAGTTATAGTCCAATAGAAAAAACACTCCAATAATTAATGTGGAGAGGACGAGTTCTATCTGCGTCAAAAAAACGTTTTCAAACAATACGTAATTACTAGAGAATATGAAAACAAATTACTTCCGACGGCAGCTACGAAGGTTGGTCGGAAGCTGCGGAACTGTAATGATGCCGCAAAATTATCGAGCAGTCTATGTGTCGCGTTGATTTTGGGAGACAGGACAGTGTCGATAGGTGACGGAACTGGTAAAGAAAATGAGTCCACTGGGTTCAGTTATTCCTGAAAAGGGAAAAACAGGTCGATAGCGCAAACGGTGTACCATATAATGGCGTTTAATAGAACGCCGTGTCGAAGATATGAGTGTCGCAATTAAATCGCGGGCAAAAATCTGCATAATTATTACACAAAGATCGCGTTCAAGTAACGTGTCCAGAAATGTTTAGCAAAATTTTCGCCCAGGAAAAGCCCTAAAGAAGTTATTACTACCACATAAACACCTTATTTCAACTGGAAATCAAGGAAGAGAGTTCACCGGAAAGGGGCGGCGTAATTCATGAACTTACTCGTTTTCTTCCCGCCACACACCAGGGTCTGCTCTCAGTCGTATGAGTCCAGTGTCTATTCCCGTAAGTTTCGTTGTCTATCCGTTCACAATAATTTACACAATTTTGTCCCCTTCAATACTTTAATGCAACCTTCGACGTTTTCCGCGTCAAATTGACCCTTAAATTCTGTTAATAACCCCACGCAATCAACCTCATATGATATACAATGAGGTTTTGACTCATCTTCATCCCATCATCATATAAATATCGAATTTCGTTTTCACCATATAACCATCTTGATTTTTAGGGAATCCGGAAATATAGCAACGTCCGTCATGGATTCCCAACCAAAATTTCGCGCTCGCGATACATATATTTGGTCTATTTAAACATGAATTCACTCGCAGTGCGCAAATGAATATCAGCCGCAGAAAGCCTTGCCGGGGGACCATTCAGTTTAGGTTTAAATTCTAGAAACCTTTGGCTTAGCCCATCACGTTGCAGGTTCTGGCAATGAGAGCGAAGACAAATTGCATCCCATCACTGGTTTTTGTTTTCCGAGGCAACACTGTGCCATCATTGCACAAATTTCCATTTTCCTGGCGAGTGACGATCGAATATCGAGAAAGATGTATTGCATTCATTTTAAGGTAGAAGAACAGCACCTTGTAGCACTCCTCAGTTGTTAATCAACAGTTTTTAGGCATTATCGTCCATTCGTGTGCACTGGGTTCGGTTAATAAAGTACTCAGACAGCCATGCTAATAACGGCCTGGGACAACCAAATGTTTCCAGTTTGTGAAGTAGAGGAGACTGTGGAACCGAATCGGATGACGACGAATAGTCTAGAAAGGCGCAACGCACAAATTTCGTCGGTGCGTTTAAGGACTTACAAATGTGGTGAATGAGGAAGGCGACAGCGTCCAAAGTGGACCTGTTAAACTTATAGGCAAACTGAAAAGGATCGTCAGGAGGATACACAGAAGAATGTAGACACTTGAGTGTAGCACGCTCCGCAAGTTTAGTACTAGATATTATGACGATGGAGCGAAAACGTTTTGCTAAAGCAATAGAACTGGTAGATTTTTGGATGTGAATAATAGTGACGGGTCTCCAACAGTCAGGGCTGGAAGACGAGCTTAATGAT
>LUCM01003675.1:86943-105912 GCA_008360955.1 Fasciolopsis buskii | reverse complement strand
AGTTAATCAGAGGCGTAAATACCGCCTCTGGTTGGAGAAACGCATAGGTTAGTCGAATCAAACACAATCAGTGATAGGGTAGATGCATGATTGAAATCACCGACAATAAGATGCAGATTATCCCCAAGATGAGGAACAATAAATATTAGAAAAGATTCGAAAATAGATGCGATATTTTGTTGCGAGCTAAAAGGAGCAATACATAAATTCGTTCTGATAGTGCTGGTATGGCTGGAAAACCTAGGATAACACTGTAATACGAGGCAGTCAATTCCGTTTAGCGAGTACGTACAAGTAACTTCGGACTTGCCAGACCAGAAGGAGTTTATGTATGTTGCCACACCGCCTCCAAGCTTCTTCTTGTTCGAAACTCTGTCCTGTCGATGGAGTCTGAAGCTGTCTATCGACGCGAGTGAATCAGCAATGTCCGGGTTCAGCCAAGATTCTTGTATGCAGAGGACACACGTGTGAACATAGATCGGTGATTGAAGTGTGAGGGACAGGTCCGACATTTTCGTAAACAGAGAGTGGGTGTTGGTGCTCAACAACATCGTCTTTAAACTGGTGTATCTGCGGTACGTTGTTCCTCGCTGTCCGTTGTCCTCGCTGTTGTCATCCGCAACTTACGGTGTTATTTCAGTATTTTTAGCACAATTAATACCGTTTTCCTGGTTGAAAATATTCCCTAAATTTTTCTGACCAGTAACCTCTAACGACATATCTCGATGACCCTTCTGTCAATATTTAATTTAGGCCTAGAACATCAAATTTTCAACTCCCGCCTGGACCTATTTTAAAGGTCTTTAAGCTGCTAACCACAAACTCTACCCGTCTATCGATCTACTTTTAAGGGCAATTTTGCCAATTAGCCTGTCTATTTATGTTTTCACCTGCGCGCTCCCGCACTTCTTGACACCATCCCGTTGCTTGCTACCAAATGTTTATAGCCTCTCATAGCTATGTCAGACGTCCTTGACTTTCTACAACAGGTACGATGCCTTCGTCAGCCGATTCAAAGCGACGTCAGCGCCGCACCGTAATTCTAAGAAAACCCTTAAAACCTCTGATTCCCACTAAAACATGCTCAGTCCCGCTTATCGACATATTCAGTAATTCGGGTCCGAAAACTCTTGATGTCTCGAAAAGACTAATTGACCTAGAAATCAAAGTACAACAGATCAAGGACCTGTCATTGAAATTGTCCCCATTAGTCAGCCTAATTGACCCTTCCAATGACAGTAATGCCGGAAATCTAGCTGCCACAGGACGCTTTTTTGACTCCGTAACTTAGGAAGCTTACGAACGTATTGCGAATGCGAAGAACGCCGTTTTCTTTAATGTACCCGACCACCTCCCGCTGTCACTGGTCCAATCTACCATTTCCAATGCTTGTAGCATGACCCACCACTCCTGTCTATGTTCTAGGCTCCGAAAAATGCCCCCTAAGAATAACTGTCCAATGTTATTTTAATTTCGTGATGAACGTTCTGCCAAGGAGTTTATAGCAAACAAGGCGAACATCGAGATGTCTACGGATAAAACTCCGTTCCATGGAGATATATTACGGCCACTGAAGTTTACCGCAGCTTCTCAAGTTCGTAGGACTTCAGTTGTATCTGGTGCTCCCCCTCTAACCAATGCGCTGCCAGTTAAGATTCCTCCTAATGGGCCAAATCCTGAGCCTACTGCCAGGGTTTCAACTAACCCACCTTCTCCCTGCGACAGTCTCCAGCGCCCCACATCTCCGGCGATCCCGTGCCCGGTGACCACCACCGGGACCAAAATACAAAATCCATCGAAAACTGCACCTTCAGCCAATTCGCACAATCGACCTCTCCCGTACTTACGCCACTCAATTTCCTGTCCAATCTCTTTACCCCACAAATCTGTTACTAGTCTTTCTGAGAATATATCTAATGATGGCAGTGGCACCCCACGTTTGCGTATACCTGCTGCGAAAGTGGTAATCCCTGGACATCGTCTCCTTTGGTCGTAACCAATACCGGTAGACATGGATGAAATTCAGTCCCCTTCGCCCTTCCAACCACCCCTCAAACGTGCTCATCTTAATCTACTAAATCTGCTACCCCAAGATAAAAGCACTGATGGTGTAACCACGCAGATGACTGCCGTCTTACCGATGTCTTATCAGGCTACTATCAGCCGTTTGGCATATACTCCATCCCAGATACGCCCTCTAGCACTTCCTCGTCCTTCCGTCAAACAACGGCATGTCACCCAGCCTAAATCAGTTGAATTCTACAGGATGCGCATACCAATGACCTAGCCAACTAACCACAAAACTCCCCACTTCATTAGACATCCTGTTAATCCAGTAGGTCAACTTGCTTATACACCTCAACTGTCTGGCACTCTCGGCACAGTCAACTCCAGTAAACCGTCCCGGCATGAGCTCTGCCAAATCGGAAGGTCCGCAAACTCACGAAGGCCTGCTAACCGCCGCCCACAATCACGAGTTGATTGGCCCACTGTACTCATGCCTCCACTCTCCTTCGGTAACAGTTACCACATTCCAGCGTGATACTAATGCCCCTCCATATTTAGGGCCTGCCGCTTGTCCTCCCTACTTCCATCCACTTACCAGTCAACCCTATTTACATGCATTTCCGCCACTCCAATGCCCCTTTCCCACTAATGCACGCCCAACTCCTCACCCCAACTACCAGTATCCTCATAAATTTGCACGATTTACCCCTGGATCATCCCAGGCTACCTGGGAAACTTTAAATAACTGTATTTCGCCCCTCGAGCCAAAACCTATCATGAGACCTCTTTCCCAAACCATTCTTTTCCAGCGCTCACCCCAACTGCCTCAGCTAGAAAACACTGCTCTCCCGACTCCCGCGAATTCCAAAGGTAACGCCTATCCCCAAAAATTCGTGCACATACCTGTTAACCGGCTTTTTCTGCGGAATTTTCCAAAGCCCCCTCCCCACTAACCCCTTGATTGCCAGTTTCGCCATAACAAGGTCACAATTCGGCCACCTAACATTGCCCCACCCCACTGATACCACATCCCTCACATTGGCATCCTCTGACAATCGGTTCATTAATTCCCAAGTTTCTTCCGTCACCTTGGTCTTCAGCCCACGAATCCCTTAACAAAGACGGTCCCTCGCCGGCCGGTATACCTAACTCTACTGAACTTACTCCCTTATCACAGCTATGCACCATCCGAACTTCTAATGTATCCCTTGATTATTTGACCCCCACCGAACCCACCTCTTGGACATCACGTGGACTTAAATGTCCCGTGAATTTTCCCTACTCCTCCTGAAATCCCGCTCACTGACTCATGAAGTAAGGGAACTGAGACTGTTAGCAGCAAAAACTCTTACGATATTATTTTGGCAACAGAGACTTGGGTAACAGACCACAGCCCCACTCCGTCTTTATCATTGACGGCTTCTACGCCCTTCCAATACAACAGATCAAATGGTTGAGGAGGTGGCTTCCTAGCCTACGTGAAGCAGCCACACAAACCTCCGTTCTCCATCACCCACTTCTTGATTCTATCCCTGACACCACTTGCCTTCTGGTACAATTACCCGAGCTCCCAATCCACATAGAATGTGTATACCGACCACCAAACTCGAATAGTTCTGATATTTCTCGTTTAACTCAAGCCTTCGTTTACCTGTCTGTTCTCCTCTCCAGCCGGAAGAAAATTGAAGGTGAATTTAATACCCCTAAAATTCGTTGGTCCTCTTTATCCGCTCCACCCACCCTACGCAACTTTGTTTCTGAAACGCACGCTGAGGGGTGGAGTCAGCGTGTGACTAAGCTCACAAGGTTCCATAATATCTTAGACCTAGCTTCTACACATAGCACTCCTGATGTTAAGGTTTCAGTGCTAAAACCTTTCCCTGGGAGTGACCACAATATGGTTACGTGTAGCTTCCCTCTCCTTAACAAACCTTCCTCACCTGTGTCCCCACCATGCTGCTTCTCCCTATATCTCGACTCGTTGGGACGAAATCCCTGATGCTCTGCGAACCCTTGATTGGTCCAGCTCCATTTTATCGCCTGACCAGCATAGAGCGGCAGACGACTTTGACGCAAAACTTCTTTTTACTATTACTCGTTTGTCCACTTCGATCACTTAACATAAACCCAAGAAGCCTACCAGGGCATATCAGCCCCTCAAAATAACTTCAGCAAAACGCTCTTAGTGCACATCAACCGCTTGGAAGAATTTTAGACATGTCAAAGGCTTTTGCCCGCGTTTTCCGCTCTCGACTGCTGGCCAAAATTAGGACTTCTGGAATAAGAGATCACCTCCTATCTTGGCCATCCTCCTACCTTTCTGATCGCTTCCAGGCAGTCAATATTAACGGTTGTCTTCCCAGCCCTGTGCTATTACTAGCTTAGTCATTCAAGGGGCCGTCTTATGTCCTCTCCTTTTCCAGCAATACAATAATGACATTTTATATTTATTCGTCATGTCACAACATTCCTGTTTGCCGATGACATTAAAATAGTCTACACTTTTGAGGCTGCTTTACTTAGCTGCACTCTTGCATTCATCAATGAAGACCTAAAGTCTCTTAATAACTGGTGTTCCAAGTGGCTTATGAAGTTCTCTGCTGAGAAACGTTATCTAATAACACATAAATGACATGTTTCTCCGGGCGCCGTCTCTATTAACGGCATGCCAATTCTAGTACCACACACAGTTAAGGACTTAGGGTTACAATACTCCTGCTCTTTCAACTTCCACGAGCTACCACACCACCAAACCGCTGTGGTTAAAAGAACCGCCCCAATGATCTTAAGGGCATTCCGCACTCAAGACTGCAGAATTATCACCCTCAAGTCCCATGCTAGGCCCCATCTCGAGTACTGCCCGATTATCTTCACGCATATGCGTAAAGTCGATCGAATTGCAATCGAGAATGTGCAGCGTGCATTCACTAGAAATATCCCAGGCCCTTCATCTGGCCCTAATTACAGGGCCAGATGCGGGCTGCTTGGACTTGAACCATTGTGGCTTCGTCGAGTTCAATTAAACCTTGCATTTCTCTTTAATCTTTTGCGTAATAATGTTCATTCTACTACAAACGTCACACGCGACGCCGATAGTCCCCCATATCCACTTCGTAGTAGATGCTGCTCGTTAAGAATACCCCTGACTCGACTATCGATCAGGGCTGAGTTCTTCACAGTTGCTTACTCTAAACTGTGGAACAAACGCCCTAGTTCCCTGCGGTCGTGCCCAAATTTAGCGGTAGTAGTTCTAGCGTTACCCAAAGTGTTTTATTTTCAAGGGACTTCGGATTTTCAGATATTGACTGGGAGAATGGAATTGTCTCCGTGGAAACTCCAGGAAAGACGGTCCCACTAAGGCTCCTCTCATAAGGCCAGAACGAGCGGCCAGCTGAAACCTCTGTTATGTGTTACAGCATGCTAAGGACAACGATGTAGTGGTCAGTGGAACATGAAGAACAGACTGTTCACGACGTGTAAGCAGTCACTTTGGGATGGATTCATTTGAATTACAATTTTGCCTCTGCTTGGTTTATCAAGGCAACCTCCACTAAGGCGAAGGCGAACAAAATGGAAGAGAGCGATAATTACTCCTCAAGGCCTATTGGATCAATCCGATATATAAAGCCTGTAGAAACGCGTACAATTAAGGGCTAGCAATTCAGAAAAATAGTGCGTCTGAGTGCACTTTTTCAATACAGGTCAAAAATGGCCCGGTGCTTAAAATAAGTGTACAAAGCTTAAGATGTAGTCAGACCTTTTCGCCGCTTCAAAGTGGCACAACAGGATCGATAGTTGGCCGGATCTGATCTCTCACTGAAGATGTCCAATGGTAATTTCCGCTCACCAGAGGGCACCCGTGTCCACCTTGAACGCCGGATCGGCCCATATCCCAAAAATTCTATGGCCGTTTACAAAACAGTTGTCACATTGTTGACCAAGCCGGACAAGCTTGAGGCATTTATACTGGAGATGGTACTCTTCCGGGTCGTTCTACTGTAAGCGGACCCATTTGCACTTCGTTATATAGCCCTATGTTGCCTCCTTCGGGGTGAAGCAAATGGTCGAATAATGAGAGCTTCTGATCGCACCAGATAAGTTCAAGCGTGGGCCTAGATGCATGCCGTAAAATTGCAGACCAGGGAGCTCAGTTTGCGTTGTGCAAGTGTTTGAAAAAGATTATGAAAGTGCGGATATTCTGGCATTTGTCAAATCAATGCTATTTCTTTGGCACGGAGCGGATTCATTGACGGCGTGTCCCGTATAACGGCTAGTCTTTTTGGTGGAGTGAGAAAACAATTGGATGTTGATCACCGAGTCAAGGTTTTCTATGTGAAATTCAGTAAAGCCTCTGATCAAATCACTGGCAACGATCTGGAACCCTGAATAAAAGAAATGGCGATCAAATGGAGAGTTAATGCCGGATTTCGGGCATCAGGATGCAACTAAACAAACAGCTTTAGGCCTACCAAACAGTGCGCATGCGCAGTAAATGCTTCTAGTTGGAAGCCTTATAGGCTCAAGACACTGAAATCCAGCATATAATCCAAACCGTTTAGGCCCTGTGCACGACTGTAAGACCGCACTTGTTCAATCGTAGGGCCATAAAATGGCTATGAACTGCCCGGAGAAGGCGCAGAAGCTGACTTCCAGACGATATTTAGGCAAGTGCATGGAAGAATTGGCGAAAAATTCTAAGAACTCGACGTCTTCTCTCAGCTGCCAAGGCAACCGCAGCGATTCAGATGAGTTGCTCAAAACACTATAGAATCATTTAGATACGCAATGTAGCTAGTTGTCCACTCTTATACCAGATTATTGAACCGTGAAGCATCGCTGAAGATTTCATTGTAGCCAAGCAGAGCTTCGGAAAAAAGCTAAGGTAGTTATCCTGCGGAATTGGCTGCCAAAATACGGGGTTGTTTGCAACAAATAAGGCAGGATTAAGGAACCTTTGAAGGTATAATCAGCAGGGACATGCCCAGGGGCTGAAACGGAACGTTCTTGGTTTAAAAACAATTTTTGTTTGCCTTATTTGATGCTACGCCAAGTGTCTCCTCTCCCAGAAGTTTATGAACAAAGAATGTATGAAGGACTAAAAGCCATGGACACTGACCAACAACGCGGATCTGGACGGTGGAGTAAGGTGAATCATAAGGTTAATTGAACCAAAATTATTACCTCAAGATGTGGTTTATATGGGGATGGACCAGCTCCCAGAAACGAGAATGCCAGATGGACAATGAGGAAATTTAAGCACGGATTCTTCAGGACATGGACCTACACCCAATGGAATGTAGATGGATCAGAGAAGACACGACATGAGAGTTACGACATTTCTGACTTGGATTCCACGTGTGGCACAAGAGTACAAAGCTTGAAGCTGCGGCTGGGAAGTCAAAATTTGCATTCTGAGAAATCAAGAAACACTTTCTGGCGCTGCTTAATAAGAAGGCTAAATGTCCACCAACCCTACGAGAGTTCGTGAGTACAAATCTATTCTTATCTGAGCCACATAGACCACGCGACCGTCAACGTCACCGGCGGTGTGCCCCCAAAGACCGCATTAAAACGGTAAGTGGCTTTGAGGAAACGGATACAGGGAAGCTTTGTGGTAGTGCTCCAGAACCACTAAGGAGTCCCTGGTCGTCCCCTAAGAACAAGTTGAATATTTGAAGAGAAGATAGAAGGAAGGGGTCAATAAGGTGGATAGGGCCGTATCCATGGCTGTAAAACTTGGAGACCAACCATGAATTTTGCGTAAATTCAACGAAAGCACTCAAGTATGCACCAGGTATACCAAACACACAGGAGGCTTAAAAGCTGACGCAAACACCGAAGGATTTATCTGTCATATTTAGCCAGGTGAGCCAGAAGGCGCCCCCAAGAACTAGCGTGTGGAGGTTTTCGATGCCGAATTTTCGAGCAACACGAAGCCAAAACTGATATAATTTCAAATTACAATGACAAATATCGGCATGTTTCTGCAGTAATCAGCTGATTGAACACCCAGCTGCACAAGATTGAAAACGTCAAGTTTGCGGTCAAAGCAACAGAACACCTAGGGTAAAGTGTCTATTTCCATGAAGCACGAGCAGTCGGTCACGTCAGGACGGACCACACAAAAAAGGCGCTTTGCAAAGAGGGTGACCTAAACAAATTAACTGAGAGGCACAGTATGCGAGTGGGCTGTGTAAATTTGTAATGCCAGTAGTACATTCCTGGAAACCACTGAGCGACATCACTGACTGCATGGTCTAGCGATGCAATGGTATTACACAAATCATCGAAGAGCGTTATTCAAGGAAGAAAGCAAACAAACGGACTAGTAGAGATGAGGCAATTTAGAAGAAATAATGTGGGTGAAGTTCACCAGTGTTTGGCGTTTAGATGCATCAACGGTGCGTACTGGAGGTGCAAGCTTTGGTTGGTGGACAGCGGCAGACGTCATGATATATCCGAAGAGTTCACAATTAAACAACTTCAAACGATGCTCGCGTAACTTAGTCTGCGACAATGGATGCCAATGAAATTAAAAGTGATTAATAAAAATTGTCAAACCTGGCCAAGGTGAACGCAGAAATGGGCAGTGTAGAACACTATATAAATAGTGTAAAATAAGGATGGAAGTCATAGGGCATGCTTTGCACGGTGTATTCTGCGGTCAAGAAAATTGATAAAAACCTTTGAAAGTGTGGAGGAGAGCAAAATGATGATGTAAAACATGATGGTCCACCGTTTGATGACCCAGAGAGAGAAAATACTATCAAAGGTGAGAAGAAAATGGACGATGAAATATGTAAACTAGAATATTCAATGCTGGTAAGCTAGTGTTAAAAGGCAATGGAAAATTTCGCCCTTCTAAACGGGTTCAAACTTTTGGCGGTCACAGCAAAAAGAAAGCCAAGAGGCATCAATTTGAGGGGATATCCGGATTATTGGCGACTATATAACAGCAGGGTTCATATGTGGGCTTTTTCATAGATGTTCAAATTTAGTATGCTGGGCATCCATATCACGGCCAGGAATATCTAAGGATCAAGTTGTGCGGTAGAGAAGATTTCCCTCCTGAAAACAGGTTGCCGCTGAGGGCCACATTATGCAGCGTGCAACTCCAAGCGGACTTGCAGCGGCAACGTCGGTCGCAATTGAAGAACCACGATGGTTAACGTAATCCTTCTGCTTCTGCAGGGTCTGGAAAAATCATTTTGTTCGAGCTAGAATAGTGCGCGTGGTTTACAGGCACATGCTGGATGGCAGATGCAATGTGGAAAATGGACTTTTGGTGTAAAAGCACTGTTAGCGAGTGTCGGGAACTAAAGACAACAGAATCGTGGGTGTTCGGAGGTGCTAGCCAGTGTTCATAATCGGTGCAATGGTAAAAGCCGTGACAGATCCGTGTAAATCCGAGAGAATCAGTTATAAGGGCATGCAAACGTTAGCAAATACCACTGGCAAAACGTGTGCATATGGGAAGGTATCGGCCATGGAGAGCGGAAAGACCGATCGCTTTGCTGACATGATAGGACAGTAATTAATAATAATGTATATTTATCGATTTTCGGGAAGCATGCGCAAGGTAAGATCGAGTTTCTACAAGGATGATGCACAGGGAATGCAAATAGTAGAAATTGAAAGGGTTAAGGGGGTGGGAGCAACCTTGAATTGTTGCAGAAACACACTGGAAAGTGAAATGAGATGCTGCAAAACAGGGGGGAAAGTATGAGCATACCAGTGAAAAGCAAAAAAAGAAAACTAATTTTTCAAAACCCAACGAATTTCCTGGGACTGTTTACGAACAGCGAGCTCTGAGCAATTTCATGTTTGATTGCGCTAAATTTGCGCACAACAAAGACGGAGCTCAACGGTTGATGTCGGGATATGGCCGGAGTCCCCAAACGTCGGGAGCGTTACGTAATAGGCGGGAACGTTAATCTGAAGAGATTAAAAGGATTGGTAATGCGGTAATTGGATGGAAGTGATGAAAACCAGGCGGAACGTCAGGCAAAGCGGATAAGACACGTATTTGACAACAATAATGGGCCGAAAAAATGCTGAAGGCGAAGAAAGACTGTCAAGATTTTCTCAAACCATATGGAGGAAATTTACGAAGCTTCGGATATGGAACTCTCAATAATAGTGATTATATTTACACGCGGACGGCGGTAAGCTGCACTGGGAGGTGCATCGAACAGGAAGAATTTTGTTTGAGAACACTCTTTTCATTGTGATGTTCTGATGTACAGATATATCTTTACCGCATATTTCCCAATCATCTTTTTTCTCACTGGTCTTTGGTGTCGCTTCTGACATAAATTTCGTTCCTTTCATGCTTGTTATATTTTGCTGTGCTGCTGACTACATCAAATCCCAAAGTGTTCGCAAATAGTTTACTCCATCTCGAACGAACTCCTTAAGCAATGGAGCTCCTTATCAACGGATTACTTGCAGGCCATCCTTTTCACTTAATGTGCCCACTTCCGTGCAATCGTGGGGTGCACATTTAGAGTAAGCGTTTGTATTTTTGTTCTGGTGATAAACCCGACATTATTAGTTCCAGACTCCAGGGAGCACCGCGGTTCCATAGAATTCCACTACGACTCAGCCCAAAATCCAAACCTTCCGCGTCTGCCAAGCTGCCAACTTGATCTATCATCACACTCCGATTCAGCAAAGAGCCAGCTGGAAGGTTTGGTCAATTTTCATTTTTGGGAACTCAGTCTGGGAAGCCTCGAAGACTGGCTGCATTTGCTCCACTGCCTTGATGGAACTAAATTTATTTTCCTTTACTGTTTTAGCCACCGTTTCAACGTGCACGTTTGTAAGGGTGACTTTTTGCTCTTCTTGTTTTTACTGCTTGTGACCACCTTTCTGATCCGAGAGTTTGGGGCTGGCACGTGACAGCAAACAGAGTTGCAGTAGCCTGAATGTTCTTGAGTAGCACCAATTTGGATCTCCTGTGGGCGGGTTTGGGGCATACGAGGGACTGCTTCACGCTTGAGGCTCGCCGCTATACATGCCAGCGTCTGGTGCGATCAATATGCGCCTATTTGGTAGTTGTGTGGCCATGTTCACCCAGAACATCAGGAGGTTAAAACGGCACATATTTGGAAAGCCCACTGAAAAGGGTCTCAAGTTTCCCACATGCAAATCACACCGCAGAACCTGTAGGTGTTTGACTACCGGCGCTGACGAGGACAAGCCAGCGACTTGTCGCTGATTCCCTCCTGTACTTGTCTTGGGGTCGTTAACCGCTGGTTAAAAATAATTATGGAACGACAACATTTTCGCCCTGAGGCTAGCCTCGTTCGTGGTGGAATTAGGCAGTTCAAACATCGGAAGCCGTAGCTGAAGCATACATTTACGGGCCTCCTGGCATGACCCGGAAATGGTGCCAGAAACCCGTGCAAGTTTATCACGGAAGTTAAGCCACTAGGCATTGCGCTATCAACAGCGCAAGTGACTTTGAGGAGATCGATTGTAACTATGTCGCCGAGACCGAGTAGGCCAACTTTGAATGCCGTATAGTGACGAAAATCATGGGAAGTGGATCACGGTGAAGTTGTTCGGCTGGTCTGCTTACGAAATCAATACGGATAGAAGCACACGGCCTGGTTTCTGGGTTTTTTCGGAACTCATATTTATCGTCACTTCAAGGGCAATTTAGCCGGAGAAAAATTGTGTATGCATGCGGACAGGCGGGCAGCGCATTTATTTGTAGCGAGTGAATAAGGAACCCGTGGAATAAGAAGTTCTGTAGTCAAGTATAATGTTGCGCCGAACACAAGCTCTTTGACCGAATATCGGATACCTGCCACTGGCCAAGTTCCTGCATGAAGCAGAATAACCGGTAACGCTTTGCAATAAGCGGAGTTCTCGCGAGATCTGGTGCTCTGTTTGGAGTGGCAGCGAAAAAGCAGGACTAAATCATTGGATGTCCCATGATAGGCTGCGGATGATTCCCATAGCCACAAAATTGAAGATGGAAAGGAATAAACCAAACTAAAGTTGTTGCCCCTGGCTAATCGAGAGGGTTAAGACAAACGCACGGAGCTATCCATCGTCCTACGGTGCTTATTACCACTTACTAGGCCATGATGGTAGAGATGGAAATAGCTTCAGGATGTCTACTGAATTTATCGATGAGCTTTGGCAGTCAAGTTTACCCGTGTGATGGCCTCACAGACCCAATAATGTCTGTATGAACGTGATCAAATTAAACACAAGGCGTAGGAACTTTGCTGATGGGGAAACTATGCCTGCGTACTTTAGATCATTGACACTTTGGATGTAGTTTAGTCCACATGCGAACATCGTTTGTATGGATTTTCACAATTCTCCATCCTTTTGTTATACCTTTTATCGACTTTATTCGTCGTGGTTTGACATTTATGTCCACTTTGAAACCTGGTTAAATTCGACTGCCCTCGCCGTATCCCGAAACTGGCGACCGTCTTTCAACTGAATTCTGCAGCTGCAATGGGCGCGGTTGGTGCGCATAAACACCGAGTTTCTGTCAGAATGTCAAATATTTCTACGTCCAGAAAATCAAGAATAATTTGGGTAAACCCATTTTGTTCTTTATTTTGGCACCATTATCCCACTTGTAATTCGTGATGAACTGAAAGACTTGATCCAGCAAATAAGAATGCCTCTCGGCTTATTCGAAAATTATAAAGCTATCATTATTATTGCTATTATTGAAACAACGTATCTTGTGGCGGCCAACTGTAGACAGTCTGCAATACCTGGATATTGAAGTCCATGGAATGCTTTGATCACAAAATCTAAGTAGGTAGTGACTCCTAATGATCGAGTCTAACTGGAAAAGGTGTCGCCAATTATTACATCAGCATTCATAGCCAGTGGAACCTGAAGGGATTGAGAGGATGAGGACTAATCTGCTTCCGTGCAGAACCAATGACGCGCCTGAGCAACTGCCATAATAAAAAGACCCAGAGCATAGATGAGTTCGGGCGCGTGAGAGGCTTGATCATGCCTTCCGGCATCATGAAGCGAATACATTAAAGAAGGCAGTCTTTCAGTCACGCTGGTGGGGGAAAACGACCACGAAAGTTCACCAGTCATGAAAGTGTATTAACTCCTGGATGGAGGAAGGCACCGTGTAACCAAGAGCAGTCCGTGCTTTATGATCGCCATTTCTAGTGTCCTCTCGAGTGATCTGGTGGCCGAGGAACTTCAGCTCTGTTTTTCCGAGTCCAAACTTGGTGGGATTTGCTAGTATTCGTTTATCGGACAGACTTTCAAACAGTGTAGTCAATTGTTGGATATGTTCATGCGCTTTCGGTTTTGCGATTAATAAATCATCTATATAAATGTGAACAGAGTCAAAGTCTCGTGTGATGCTACCCATAAACCTCTGGAGTGAGTGAGCAGCTATGACCAACCCAAAAGGTATATGTGGGAACTGAAACATGCCGGAAGATGTTGTGACGGCGGTTTTCTCGACGTCTTCAATGGCATTTGGTATCTGATGTGCTCGCACCAAATTAAATTTAGGAAATTTATTTATACCGTGAGATGAACCTGCGTTGAGTGCACGATAATCGCTACATAGTTGCTAACTGACGCCATCTTTCTTCAAAACCATGTTTAAAGGCAAGGCCTAAGGACTGCGAGAAGGCTGAATGATGTCGCTAGCAAGTAAAATGGTGAACTCACTGTTATCAAATGCTTGCTTTTCCGCCGAAAGTCGACGGGGTGAAACCGCTGGTGACGTGCTATTTTGCTTCACGGCCATGGAGGGATGTGCTAAAACCTGCTTTACGAGTGGTTTCAGAATGGAATTCATTCATTTCTCGACTATCGTTTCATGCTGCGGGTGAATTTTTCAGAAGGTTATCCTCTGGAGACGGCACGGTAATGCTTGTCCAATTGGCTTAGAACAAGAGCACAACAAATTGTGTGTGTGTGTGTGCACAGGGACTCAACACTGCCTTCCCTGCTTTCGAGTATTCCCCCTCTGTCGGTTTTTGAAGGCCCCGTATCATTCATTCAGTTCTCACTTTCCGAGAGTCCCAAATAGCTCATATAGCGAGTCATTGCCCTTCTAGTTGTTTTGATGTTTAATAATTCTACAGGCCCATTGGAACTGGCAATCACCGCAGGGCTGCAAATGGAATTCGGCATTCTCGTTGGGGACCATTACCCAGCCGACATAAACCCTAAACCCTAAACAGTACTTCCAAATGCGCTGACGTGGAAGCCAACGAGGTCATCTTCGTGAGGAACTTCAGTTTGCCACGCGTATACTAGGCCTTGGAGACGTGTGCCTTCAGTTGGAGGCAACAAAGCCTCCTTGAATAGTTGCACCTCCGTATATTGTATCAACATATTAGAGAAGATACTACATAAACTTATTCACGATCCGCCATTATTGATCCTTAAAATTACAAGCCAGATGGATTATGCCGCAGAGTCCTAGTTTCAATCACTGTTGGACAACCGACCTCGTGATAGCGGTAATCCCAACATGCCTGTGTGAAAACCAGGATTGCGTCAAAATGGGCAGGGCGCTTCAATAACATGGACTGGGCTGAGCTTAAAGCCAGAGCAACGGAGTTAACCTAGAACAAAACAAGTGTGGATGAGGCGGAGGAAAGAGGGAGAATGCTTGCGGAATTTTTACAAGCCCACAGAAAGTATTTGCGGTCCTGAGACGGAAAACCGCAAGCAAAAGCACCTCGAGGGGGGCATCGTAAAGTTCATTAGGCTGCAAACGCAATGTGGAAGAGTGTATAACAGTGTGCAAAGCCAGCCAAAACCCGACGCGGTGCGCAAAACTTAGGGTCAACACAGTGAAGCCGGCCTGACGAGAAAAAGGCAAGTATCAGCCGAAACTAGCAAAATTTGCCAAGCGAAAAACCAATAAAGTATTACGGCTGGGTTTAATCAAATCCTCACTCAGGGATCTTGTCGGCCTTTTAAAGGTTGCGGGTAACCATAGCAGAGCAGACTCACAGACCAAGTATTTCGGTGAACACAAGGATGACAAGGCTGATCTCGGAGCGTTGGTGCTAGATACTTTATTGCGGTCAATGGAGACCTGTCGGTAGCGAAGGAAGATGCAGGAAGACAAAATGGCTAGAGAACGAAGGTATACTGGGCCAGATGGCACCCACCCGATCATCGTCAAGCAATTAGCCGGAATCACTGCTAGCTATTCCAGGCCGGTATATACAAAGGCGTAATATCAGAGGATTGGACCGGTGCAGCAACTGTAGCTATATATAATGGAGGTGCGAATTCTGGCATAAAAATCTTCGGGCCAGCCAGCTTCACCAGCATCATCTGCAAGGTAAAGAAGAAATTAATCCGAATCCGTACCAGCCAACACAGCAGATCACTCAATCCTTTGTAGCTTTTGACATGGCCTTATGGAAAATATTCTTTGTCCCACCAACCTCATGTGCTCCGTGAATCAAGTCACTTGAAAAATAGATGACGGCAAACGGGTTGAGGTATGTTATCTTGGCTTCAGCAAGCTGATTCATTCAGTGAATCCCCACCTGCTTTTAACTAAACTAGAGTCATTCGATATCTGAGGGCGGTTATACCAGTGGACGCGGACTTGTCTTGTCAGGAAAGCAATTTTGGTTAGGATAGTGGAAAGGCGCTCACCCAAGCTTAGCGTCACGGGCGACATCCCACAGGGTTCGGTGCTAAAACCACTCTCGTTCCTGTTCTCCATAAATCACCAAGCTCCGGCCCTAAAATCCCCCGACTGAAAGGACCATTGTGTCGCGGCAGTTCAAGAGGTCGGAGGCGAACCGCTTAGATTGAAGTCAGCTATGGCAAGACCACAACTGGAATACTCCATGCAAGCTTGAGACTCCGTCTTCAGAGAGGAGGCCACTTGCCTTGAATAGGTGAACCGGGTGGCCACGTAAATGGTTGAGTGGCAACGTGGAAAACCACACAAGAACCGATTCGGTGGTTTAAATCCCTTCTTGCTAGACAGAAGGAGATACTGAATTGACTAAATGGTAACCTTTAAGATTGTGAACGGTATGTTGGATCTTATCCTAGACAATTTTTCAGTAAGACTAGGACTCTCGCACACGTGACCACGACGGTGAGCTTGTAAAAGCACGATTTAGGCAGTTGGGTAGGTCGTGATTTTCAGTGACATGTTCGTTATTAAAATGCACTGCCCAGGGACTTGTTAAAGGTGCAAAGAGTGTTCCCTTTAAAGCAGGCTTGTAGAAAGAATTGTCCCATCGCAAATGCCGTATTACTTTTGCATGCCCTTAACCTTCGTGACCACTCGTGCGCCACTCGTACTCGGCCCCGTATGATTGCCGTACTGGCAACCCTGACACTTGACCGGTACAAGAAAAGGGCAGTAGAAAGCGGTAGGAGGTTGGGTATATTTTGATGGGAGCGTGCGAGCGGTGCGTGCGTGGGCAACGCGCAAGCGGCGTCCGAATTTGGCGGCCAACGTTCGGTTAAACAAGCTATCTGGAGGAACGAATCCAAGTTCTGCTAAGGGCGTTGGATGAGAAGTGAGATGCAGTAGGTCCCATGGTGGTCGAAAAAGGGATAAATTGCTGGTAAATCTTTGACTGAAAATTCCACCATTGTTGATTCGAGCTGCGAACTCTTACGAGCAGTGATATTTCATTCCGTCGGGATGAGATGATGCATTCTATCAGTTTCTTTTAGCGAGACCCATTGGCTTGTACCCGCGATTGATGGTTGGCCAACTGCGGTTCGCATCACCGAAATAATTCTGGACACTTGGGTTTCACAGGAAAATGCTGTCAATTAAAAACTCCGCTGAAATGAGCTCAATTGAACTGCGTGTTATTTGCGTTACACCACGCGGTTTCTGGTTTCGGTTGTGCCGTTTGTGAGGGTATTGACGATTTATCCCTCACCACGAAACGGCTCGAAAGTCACCCATTTTAGATCCAACCTGATAGCTGCACATCCTTATCTTTGCTGTACACTCGTAGAAACCAGACGAGTGCAGTTTTCCGAGGCTTCCAAATTCTAAACCCACATTACTCCATGAGCCCTGACTTAATGCGTCCATGTATCTCAAAACAGACGGTGTATGTGATAGCGACTTCATACACCCCTCTCCAAACGCTGGAATAAGGCGGCTATTACCTATTTTTAAGAAACGTAGCCGGCGTCTCCCTCTAGCTGTCGACCCATTAGTTTAGCTGGCGCACCAAGCAAAATGTCTGAACGCACTCTGGGAGGCTGTTTGTTCCAAGGCTTGCGTTAAAAATCGTAGACCCCTCCCAACGTGGTTTCTTTCCTGACGGGTCATGCAACTTCAGTATGCTAACCGTTACGGACAACCTGCCAAAAGCGTACGACGATGGCCAGATTTTATATACCATCTTTATCAAATTCCCCAAGGCCTTCGACAAGGTTCTCCTCAATTTACCTGTCCATAGGCTTCGGGACTATGATCGGTTTCATGCTAGAAATTCTGCAGCGCTTCCTAACCGGCCGAATCCTCACGATGAAGGTAGGACACACCTCTCAACCGGCGCCAGTCCTTGCAAGAGTACCTCAAGGCTCGTTGCTGAGTCCCCTCTTTTCTGTATACATCAACAGCCTCCCTCAAACCCTCCGCGTCAGCAGTCGTGCCTGCAGACGACGTAACCCTGTGGATTCCCAATCCGCAGCTTTGCAGTGAGCCACCGACAACGCAAAGCGATGACCTGAAGATTGGAACCTTCTCGTTAACGACGACAAATGCATCAGCATGATCATGGGCAGAACAGATCAACGCAGATTCCCCATCAACGGAGCTGTTACCCTGTCATGGCCAATCGTCACAAGGTATTAGGTTTCTGGCTACCCAGTGACCTTTCCACGTTTTAAACACAGGTCTCTCACGCGTATATCAACTGACAATTTCCTCACGACCTAATGAACCCTTATTCGAACTATCCTGGAGTACGGGAGCCAAATAATGCACACCGGCCTCGTCAGAGTTTGCGAAGCGCTGGAAAGGGTTCAGAGGGCCTCCACAAAATTCATTTTGGGGACTCATCTCTATTGCTCTTCTATTGCTCCTCTACCCTCTGGACTTGTCACGCACCCGAGGTGATCTCTTCACATCAGGGCAAGTGGGGACTATATTTTGATCTCTGCTCTCCCTCGGCACTAAGGGCACACTCCGGAAAGGTTTTGAAATCGAGGTCTTCGAAACCCCTTACAGCCGGCTTCTTTTCCCCCAGATTTATACCCATATGAGGCACGCTACCTGAAGAAATCGTGACGTGAGCAAGCACATCTGTCCTTGAGAAAAAATTGGACATCCATCCTGGACCAATGGACTAATCTGCCCCAAAAAAATTAGGCCAAACCAGCTCAGAACAACTATATTCCCCTCAAATTAGCGCTAGCTGCCTGTCTAGTTCTGCACTCATTGCTGTAACACTGCCCAATGCAACAGAGTTCCCCCTCTTTTATTCAACCTGTCTCTTCTGTCTCAAACCCAATCTCTTTGCCCCTTCTGCCTATCCATAGTATCTCCATTGATAACACGCCCGATACTCACAACGGTTTGTTGTCAAGTAGTGTAGTAGGTGGTTTTCAGTCTGTTAGCTCACATTTTCTCAAGCCTCGTCAGCCTTTGAATTTGGGTTCCTTCAATGTGCCCACTTTAATGCAGGCTGGCCAACAGGCCTGTTTGGCTCTGACAGTGGACTGACTCACGCTCGATTGATATCTGCTGCATGAGTGAAACACGAATTCAGGATTCGAGTAGAGTAATTCAACTGACTGGGCCTAATGTCTCGTCAAGATATTTCCTTCATAGTTCAGGAGACTAAGCAGCTCAAGCTGTGGGTCAACGCGGTGTAGGGATAGTCTTGAGTGAGAAGGCTGAAGCAGCCCTTTTAGACTGGATCCCAGTCAACAGTCGCTTGTGTGCCGCGGGACTGCAGGGATCAGTCGGCGTCCGAAAGGATAGTA
>LUCM01003675.1:34669-86918 GCA_008360955.1 Fasciolopsis buskii | reverse complement strand
AGTAGTGTTAAGCGAGTTTATTGTTGTCTCGCATACCTCCCACAGACGCAGCACTGACATGGGGACAGGACGTTTACGTATGACCTGTCACCCTGTTCGGAAGAAGCAAAGGCTCTGACATTGTAGTGGTGGCAGGCGATTTTAATTGCACAAAGTTGGAAAAACTGAGTGCATTGTGGAATCCTGTTTAGGTGGAACGGTGCGCCTTGCCGCACAAGCAACAGACAACGGAAGAAGAGAACTCTCGCAACTCGTGTGCAAGATCAATCATTATTCGCTATCAGTAATGAAGGTTGGGAATCTGGTATTGGGTGCCACTTCTGAGAATAGCTTGTTTCAGCGTATGAAACATAGTAGACTACGCGGGTTGGGTCACGTGTTGCGTATGACGAACACTCGTCTACCATACCGTGCCCTATTTTGTGTTTATCCCAAGGAGTGGAAGAGGCCATATGGAGATCAACAGATGACGTGGGAACGTGGAATGAGAAAATGTACAGCGAACTTGGGTAAAGTAGGTGTCTCACGCCTTCGTGGTTGGGGTCCGAAAGACTCGTCAACTAGCTGGCTGGAGACATTGATGGATATGGCAGTGAACCGTGAACAGTGGCGATCGTGTTGTCATTTTCTATCGAATCAGAATGATTGAAAGCACGTGCGTTTGTACAGTTAGACTGTGTTCCGTGTGTTGGCTGCAGTAGCATCTTATCTTTTCCCGCTTGTGTAGGTCCACTCCCTGTTCCCGTTGGATATTCACTCTTTTTATATGAACGTGTAACTCTGGGGAAAGGCAGCGGTCAGTGAGGCTTCCCTTGCTGTTTAACGCCGAACGATGATGATGAGGATGTCAGTGATGATTGTTCATTCACAAGGATGAAACATTCTCTACTCCTGTTTTCAACGGACTCTACTAATTACACTCTGCAGTTATTCGTAGGCTACTCATAGTAACTTTCTGCGAAATAAAGAGTTGTTTGTGCAGTAACTTGCCAAATTTTCAAGGCTACACATAGATTTATACGTGGAACTGTCTCCGAGTTCCAAGCTTTGTGGATGCTTCCCTTTTCACCTTTTATAAAATCCTGGTGTGCATCGTCGATTCATGAATCCAAGAGGTTATTTGTATGTATGGGAATTATTAAGGTTGAAAGCACGCACGGTTCCTTCCCAGTGGCAATTCACACCTGTCAAAAGATTGTCCATAATGCCCCCATAAAAAGATGACAAGTATGATAGTTCATGCTGACAGTCTACAACGAGTTTCAACATTCTGCATCTCACCATAAAATTTCTCCTCATTCATAAATAACTATACCTAGTTCAATTTAGATATATTTCAGGAAAACTCTATTTGTCTACGGCTTACAAGGAAATCGGGTGGAACTTTCAACTTCAAGATTGTTAATTTTCATTTTGTCCAATTCCAACTAAATGATCAAAAAGTATCAACTACTCCCATGTGTAAAGAAGCACACACACACACACACGTGCACAAATGAATCCGGAATAACGTGGGTAAATTGCATCCTAACATTCGACTCTGTTTTCACACCCACGCATTGGTCTAACGATAAGATGTATCAATCAGCTGGATTCTCTGCCAAAGCAACGAGCCCAACAGCAATTTGTTACGGTCCAGTAAACTGTCTAAGTGACATTGTTGCAGAGCAGTTGTAGATGCCTAAAAGTGTGGGTGAGCTGACGTGTAGAATCGGGGGGTCGAACTTAACTGTAACTATTTTAAGCTGTGGAATAGCACTCCCAGAGTGAATATGCAAATAAATGCACAAAAACCAATCAATATTGCAGAAACTGCTGCTAATGGGAACAAACCGTCATTGAACAAAAAGGATCCCAAAGAACGTGGAAAACCGGAGAATAAAGTGCACCAAGTAACAATTGACGGCTGAGCAATGAAAAAACTTGCGACCTCCTATTCATTGAAATACCTGATCACTTTGGTAAACAACGACGCAAATGCAAACTCGTTGTCACAGTTAGTGACTGTCTGGCGAGATTTCAATTTCCTCCCACGAACTCCTGCATATTTTGCTTCGTCTAGTCAGACATCAACTGACATAGAACTGACGATTCACATGAGTAAATCTAGTCAAAATGATATCTGTTTATGGTCTTTGTTCAGTCTGCGTTTTACGAAAACAAGCACATTGATTCATTAATCGACGGAATAGATAAGTTGACAAAATATGAGAAAAGTAAGGAAGGGCTGTTGAGTTTTCCGCGTTAATCGACACCTTATGGACGAAATGGATTCAGCAGTCACTTGTAATTTATCATCCCCTGGTGAGTTACACGTACAGTCCCCAATTGTTGCTATTTTTGAAACTGAAATTTATAAACCCATTCAAATAGAACGGGTAAACGGCACAGATCACGGGAGCAGCCAACTAAGTGTTTAGTGAAACAGACGACTTATCCTTCACTGAGACAACAGATAAGCAGAAGAAGGACTGGGGTTCTCAAATAGACTATAGTTCCAAGCATAAAGAAAAGTGGCCGAATGGAAGAAAGCCTGATTGAATCTATTATTTTTCCACTGAGGTTTCGATTGACTTGCCAGAGCAATTCAACCTTAAACTGGATGTCCAGGCTCCTAATCACTGAATTTCTAGGTATGACTAAATCTTCCGCTTGAGATAGGCCGTCTTGTAAAGCTCGTTGGTACTTGTAGGCTTGCATCCGTTAGATCACCTCAAGATGTAATCACTTTGTGGCGGAATTCTGTGGTTTACGGATGTTTAGATGAATAAATCTCTTTTTTGGGGAGCCGACAGAGCTACAGACTGTAACATAAATCCAGTCAGCACTGAGTCACGACTTCGGCAACCTGTTCGCTTTTCCACTATGTTTATTCGCAGTTCGAACAGGATACCGCCGATTCAAAAATATGGTAACTAGACAACAAAAGAATGTTTTTTTGAAAAGTCACATTTACCTTTCGATGCAAAGTACATTTTTATTTGCTTTTCTTCCTTGTCTCGAAATTCTTTTATCAGATTTGTTACCCTGTGAAAATACAGATTCTAACGCTAGCAGCGATATTTAGCTGTGTGACACCGCCACGATAACTTCGTTAAGTTACAGCCCTAATGAACCTTCCACATCGTTTTAACCATGTTCTTAGGCGAAAGCGCTATTCACAGAGGTACTGACAACAAGTCTATCCGTATCCCCGATTTATAAATATTTAACTCAGATTGGTCTGAAATGTTGAGCTGAGCGTAGCGATCTTAGTGAATTTGATGTACCATGTATTTTAAGTTGGTCACTGTACGCACTCAATGCATCGGTGTTCGGTCATTTGAACGCATAAGTCAAAAACGAAAAAATTGTTTGCATGGAATTTATTCCCGGTCATACCTTGGAATCTATCGGTAGTGCTTGAAGTAAGTCAGAAGCAAAGGAGACTGACAAAACGCCAGGGCTCCATCGTAAACCATAACCATCAGGAGCATAATTGGACCTTTGGTATTAGTGCTCGAACATATTACATCATGATGTGTAAATCGATACATCCTAGTGGTCCAGCTTCGTAACTGATGAAAATATACATCAACAGTGATTGCTTCTTCCGGTGCCAGTAAGAAGCGAATTCTTCTGAAAATCGAATTTGTCGACAACACTGCACGCATGTCGACCAGAATGTGACAGAAAAAAATTTTCATGAGCTGGAAATTTAAGAGCAAAAGTTGCTGGATCGTTGGTGAATCTATTACCTCGGCCAAAGATCAAATCAGCTGCGGCGATATCATGTTGGGCGAACAAAATGCTTGAGAAACTCAGCTAATACCTATGGGCCGAACAGTCAGCGGACTACTCGACCAATGAGTCCTAAACCCTACGAAATCAAGATAAAATATTTGGTCTGGCCTAACAAACGAATAATTTTGCGTCTGATTGATTTGACTGTTCTCTCTTGAGTTAGTGGAAAAGGAGATAACCACGTGGGATAGAAAACGGTGGCAGTTGACGAACTCAAGTTAAAGCAGTCGTCCTTCCCATTTCAGTTTCATGCGATATGAAAGTATTTTATTACTCGTTCTTATAATGACATTCCACGCTGAGTCACAGCATGCCATTCAGTGTTTGCTGGGAATCTGCCCCTATTTGCCCACTTTCTGATAGAGTTGAGTTCTTTTAAACTTTGCAGTGTGAATTTACTTCCAAATAACTTTGAGCATCTGATTCTTAAAAGCAGAGATCTGGTCTCAGTTTAGAATCACTAGTAGTCCCACAAAATTAACGTCTGCTCGGAGGTAGGGTCATTCAAACGCAGTCCTTTGGAAGGGAGTTACTAGCTGAGAGTTGAGTAAGTTGATCTGACAGCAGATGTCACGCTGCTGTTAGAGGACAATCAGGTCAAGATGGAGGGAACTCAAAAATATTTCCTTTTTATAGCAGTTTTGATTTTTAAACATTCAAACGTACCGATTAAAGGGTGAATTCGATTAATAATCTCGCGTAACACTGGTTTTAGAACCATAATCTAGGTCGATAGTTTGGTGACTTTGCGCACGTACCTCATCTGAGAGAATTCAGTCCCCAAATGTCTCACAACAAGATGCTGAGTATTCGTCTATCTTTAAAGGGCTGTCTGTGGTTCAAAAGCTTTTTTGAAAATAACCAACTGCTGGGCGGTGAAAACTCTTTATAAGAAATATAAGCTTTTTATCTCTGTGCTCTTCAAAAAGATGACTTTCCGTGTATACCGGAAGAACAATTAGGCCTTCAAACGAAGGACTGTTGCCGTCTCCTCAGTGGCAACATGGCACGAACACCTCTAGCATTGCTCGCAATGGACCAAGTGTCTGAAGCAGCAGTTACTAAGAAATCCAAATTGTCTTCTCATGACTGTAGTAGGCTTTCATTGGCTACTGCGGCATTCTTTACTTTTGCCATCTTTGTAACTTCATTTCCTGTCAGCCTTACACGTTCATTCTTTCTACAGAATTATGCAACTCGATGAGAAAAGAAGTCATTAGTGAGACTTGCTTCGTTGTTTACCGTTAAAAGATGTTGACGGATGATGATGACGATGATGATGATAATATGGTCTAACCTGAATGCGACTGCAAAAGTAAACTCCCGGCAAACAACACTTGCGGTATTGGTTGACCGGCTTTTGCGACGTCCTGTTCACTCAGGACATCTAGCTTCATCTAAAGGGAGCATACACTGAGTCCTTCATAGGCTAACAGCGGAGTTGGATGTCTTTTTCTCGTTGTAGCTGTTTCCACGTTAGGTTTTTTAATCAAGCGCTTAGAGCACGACCCTCTGATCCTCCGTTTTAATCATGATAACTTGGCAATGTTAGCTTACCGAAGAAACATGGACTACGAACCACAGGCAAGCAAATGTAGGTGGATTCTGGTACAGCTAAAGTGGGAATAGTGAATTCGACACACTGCATGTTTCTTTCCTACTTCTCGCCCACCGTTCTCCTTATCATGTTTCCGGCGACAGTTGATTCACCTGCAGACTTATACAGTAAGCACATATGCATACATATGGGTTTTTATGAATGACAAACTAATGATTATCATTTTCAGGAAGGGAGCCAAAGCCACTGATGGGCTGATGAAGCTGGAGCGAGTTTTGTTAACGCCACTATTCTTTTTATATTCCGCAGTGTCAATCCGAATATCCAGATAGAAAAAAGCACTGACGCCAGCTCAGTAAAGAACAGCTTGAACCAATACAGAAAAAAATTCGAGAATTCGGAGAGTGAACTTCACTTAGAATTTAATTGTGCTTATAATTATGATCACATGAGCTGACTGATATGATAGTAATTGTCAAGTGGTTGTGGGCTCAACATAAGTTCCTCTATAACCTGATCAGTGTGCTTTCCGGCTGGGTACTGTCGCCATCCCTGAGCGTGAATCTAATGCAATCCACTCAGGTAAGCCGCTGTTCCGTTTTCCTATTTTTTCCACAGGGTAAATGTTAATGGTGTTTTGCCATTTACAGTCACAGTTATCTTTCCTGTGTTGATCGTCGCTGATACATCAGCGCGATCGTAGCAGAACCACTTCAAATCAAACTGCCAGCTAATTAAGAATCCCTGGGTTGAGGAAAAATAAAAAAATTACTGATATCATGGCTGAGAAATTAGCGACAATAATTTGGTAAGTCAGGTAAGGATAAAGAAGGAAACTACCTGGTATGAGTAATGCATACGAGCAAGTAGGGACTACTGGCCCCAGAAATTGAAGTAAGGCATTATTGAAGTCAGCAAGTTATGCAGAAATGGCAAATAAAATCAAGCCTATTCGTGTGGATACTTCATTTAAAAATCACTCTCAAAAGCTAGCTTTTACGCAAGCAGAAACGACGATTAAGTCTTCAGAAGCATTATTCATTCCATTGCACTTGATTGTGCTGGTTTCCTTAGCCATTTTATCTTCAATTCCGAGGTTTTCCGGTATGCTAGCACGGTGCATTAAATGTTTCATAAATCTGCCTATCATGCACCACCGCACACGCACACACACACACACACACACACACATGAAGCTGTACACACAAAACGCAAACTTACACACGCGCCAAACACGACTGGATGGCCATTCGACAGCACGATGAATCAAACGGTCTGAATGCATTTGATTGACCTAGACGGTTAAATGAGTGGTGGACTTGTACTGAACCGAAAACCATTTCCTCATTTCTGTAAAGATATGTTAAGTGTAGAGTGTAAGGTTTATAACTGTATTTAAGCAATTGCAAAAACAACAAGCATGAGGAAAGCACAAAGTGAGTGCAGTTCATTCGTAACAGTAGGTTCCGGGCATTCCCGATATACTTTGTTCCTGGAGAGACGACAGATGTCGTCCCCTGTCACTGTCATATGATGAGTGTTTTCCGGATCCATCAGTCTTGCTAAAGTATGGCAAAGCGCCTAGATTTGTGTATGGGCCCGCAGAAGCAAGTACTTCATCTAAATAGGCAATTAACCTGAGTGGATCGGAGACAACTACATAACGTATATTCTCAATTACAACACCTGTTACAGACGTGAAATGATAATACCATGATTATTTCCTCTCCTTGTATTTACTGCCAAACAGACGCAACATACAAGTTTAGGGATTCATATCCAAGACAAAGCTCACTTAGCTTAGAGTCAATAAAGCTGATATACGGCAGAAGTGTTCTACAGTCAAACGCCAAGTTTATTCTTAGGCATGAATGTTGAACTACATCAAACCAATTTCTGCATGGAATGTCCATCACTTGTCCTCGATATGCATAAATTTTGTTGTCAAAATAATGTCTCCTGTCACAAGATTTTCCAGTTAATTTCGGTATTGATGGATAACCTTGTATCTCTTCCACCAGCTCACTGTAGTGCGTGATGGACCGTGTCGTTAATTCGGATAATGACAGGAGCATAAATCTTGAAAATAATCGTAATATTGCATTTCACATTTAAAAATAAAGATAAATTTGCTTTTGCTGACAATCTATAATGCAGGCCTTTCTCTACAGCGATATTTCATGGGAAATATCTAAGTGTGATAATAGGTACAAGGCAAGCGGATCGGCATAAACTTTTCAAAGGCTTAATGAGTACTTTCTGGAGTAACCGTAAGAAAGTAGAACCTTCAAAACTGGATAACTTTTTTCACACCAGCTGATCGACCCAGAAGACGTGGCATTGTTGGTGTCCACCATGCAAATAGCAACGCTGATGTTTCCCAGAGATGAACCGCACGATTACTGCTTTCCTGTAGCTAAGGCCACATTGTTCCAAAGCCGGAAGATTCGTTTGTGAATTCTTGACAATCTAAGGAACCGAAAAACGTTGCCAACTCCCAAATAAGTTCACATTTTTGCAGAGCCAACCACTGTTTTAGCTTTTAATTTGACAACACATTATCTCTGCATCTCTGTCTCTTTCGTTTACTGTGAATTGCTGTTTTTGTGGATCCTCCTCTTCACAACCGTGGATAGTTCAGAATATCTGTCCTCCTATCGATGTGACGTGACCAAATCAAAATCGTGGCATTTACACGCGTCTGTTGCCGATTTGAGTTCTTTTCACCGCTGGTTACTAGCGCTTAGCGCGTTATTGTCTAAACCTGTCAAGTTTTTTTCCGGAAGAATATTTTTACTTCTCAAACAAAACCAAGGCAACAGGTAACCAATATGGGCAATACTAGAACTAACCGAATCCCGCGGCAATCCCACTGATACAAAGTAGTTGAACATTATCAATAATCAGCTTCTTATTTCTATGACATTTTTATGATCCACTAGGGATTTGAAGCACACAAGCCATAGACCAAACATACTGCCTTAAGTGAATATTTACCACCCATTCATTCACGATACTATGTCACTGTCCGTTTTGTAATTTACTTTCACGCTTGTCGGAAAATTATCTTCTGCAAAAAATAATGGCTAACTGTAAACACGAATCGCATCATCTGCATTTTTGTTCCCCACTCTAACTAACTCAGCGTTTTTTCCTAGCCTCCAGTGATCATCGGACTAAAAGTATGCCAGTGTATACTCATTCATGCATCTCTTATTCATGGATAAGAAGACAGTCTTTCTTTGGGACCACACGTTCGTTTTCGAGGTTTATACCCTCTGAAACTCTCAAGACTAAAAATCCATATACATGCGCAGTCAGCACTTGAATTTCACTGCGGTCCCATAAGAACCATCAGGATTGTAAATGGATGATAAATTAACCGAGGAATCAGAACGACGAAGTAACGAATGCGTACATGTCACTGGCGTGCATCCCATAGCCGTGTGATTATTCCAACGACGATAACAACGACAAAATGCAAGCAACAGGTGATAAGCTTCCGTTCTGACGATCAACATTGATGACTGAACTAAACATGTTTGGTGAATTATCCTCCTGATTCCATTCTCACCCAAAAGTTAAACTGATCTCCATTAGTTTTCTTCTAGGAGTACTTTAGTTGTAAAATGAAAACATTTGCTACTATTGGTTAACGCGAAAATCCAAAGCCTTTTGCTCCGATCGGTTTACTTCTGACCAGCCAATGACGCTTGGATGAGCATCAAAATTAACACTACAGAGTGGAGACAAAATTAAAATGGTAGTGACAGTAACCGTAATATACATTTCTTCACAAAGTAGCATAATGGCACACGCAGCTCAAATCCACCGGCGGTGAACCCAGATTCTGTAAGCATAGTACTGATTTCACCTCTCAACTATAGAACAGGCAGTGAACTAGGACCGAAAATAAACACAGTTAAAGCTTAGCTTCTAATATCCCAGGTCAAGGTTAGCGCGCACGTATTTTGATCTGTCCGCATATGTGAACAGCATCATATTTTTAATTACTCTTGTCAACCAAAATCCATTTCTTGGGTAACGCTATTAAATACGAAGAAACTCAAGAAACTCATGCGGTCGGTACCTGAAAAAATGTCTTTTCCTAGAGTCCACTGGGATACAAGGAGTTCTTTTACGTCTAGATTCAGAAAACAGGCAGCTAAAGAATTGTCCTTTAAATCGCTTCACCGACTCTGGGTAAAACACTAACCACCCACACCGATTGAGCTTTGGTGGATCTAATTCGACGGCAGTTGCCGTTGTCCTAGACATCGGCCCCAGCCTAGGCCAAGGCTTTTCAAAAGTATTCGAACATGGCCATTTGCAATCAAGAAAGCCACATCCGTCTGACCTCTTATCTTAGCCCATGTCTCTCAACTCCAGTGACCTATATTTGCACCGGTTCATAGTAGAGAGTATATCAGACATCAGTCATCAACGTGAAAACCAAGTAGAATCGAATCAGCTTATCACTAGGACGGCATTTAGCTCAATTTCACCACAAGGAATATCAAGGTCACAAGAGCTCGTAAACCTACTTGTAAACTAATCGCCGTATTTCACAAACTTTCTTCATCATCTGCACTCCGAGTTTCATAAGCTGCACAGGCATATTCGGAATTTTCAAAAACCATTGTTCTCTTACGCCAAAACGACCATCTTTGTGACCTAAAAGTTTAGTTTGCTTTCCGACGAAGTGCCTTCCCTATAGATTCATCTGTACATCTGGTCATAAGGATAACTAGGTCTAGGTCGGTGTCAGTTCCTCTCTCTGTCCTGTGTGACTGAGTGGTTTGTGTGCATTCCGGTAGGCAAAATGAAAAACTTAATAAAGTATTTCTCCTCGGCATAAATTAAAGTAGCATCGACATTACGCTTATACTAGGCTAATTGACGAATATAGCTACTTATTTATTTTTCCATCCTCCCAAGAAAAATGGAGTCCTTCAAGGAGCTGCCCTTCCTCCTTATTTGTTTTCAACATTCATAGGCTACCCACGTGCTAGTCCCCTGATCAATTGTTCGAAAATACGGATGACGTTGCTCTGTGTCAGTCTGTATCTGGAACCAAAAGTTTTCTGAACTTTTACAACAAATTGTCTCTCATTCATGATCTCTCTTTTCACTGTGGCTTAAATCCTAATTTGTCTAGGTGGGTCGAATGTTGGTTTGCTTCTTTTCGGTCTGCTTAAGAGGTTGACCCTTCTTTCTTCGACAGAGAACCACCCACTAGGGTAAATTCCGCCAGTTACTTAGGAATTAATATTGATAAAAACTTGTATTTCCAGTTGTGTAAAAAATCTTGGAAGACTATCGTTTTACATGAAACGACTGCGGCATTTCCAGTTTAAGCAAAACACTATATCTCTGTTTGATACCAGTGTTTTTCCCTCTCTCCTCTATTGTTCCCCTCTCACTTTTTCTGGCCTAGTAAGAAGACTTCAGAACCCTTCCGAGCGGTTTGTCAATCATTATTGATGCATCTTACACACCGCTGAAAGTATTCTGCACCAAAATGTGTGACATGCATCTATCTGCGTACAATAATATGCACATGAAATTCCCTCCGATCTGTTCTATCCCTTACAAAATGGCCTTCCTAAATACCGCTGTCGTATCTTCATCCTTCCGCCCCATAAACACTCGCACAAATATCTATAAGAAATCAACTGTTCCCTAACTAGCCCAAATTCTCATCAATCGAGAACAGATCTTAAGTAATTTTCCACTCAAGCTGTCTTGAAATTCAAATGCTTTTTCTTCGCTACGCTTTTTTCCAATTTTGTATTCGGATGAAGCGACGAACACATCCTCCGTGACTGAAATGCAGAAATACGTAAAGCTTAAAACATACAATACAATTTACTGTAATTAAGGACTTCCAACTTCTGTAAGCAAATATCCAGTTTTAAACAACCCTCATTTTGGTGCTATCGTTGTCTGTCTGCGTGCAAAAGTATACCTCCCATGAGCTGTTCAAAAAAGTATTTTGACAAATGTTACTGCACTGAAAATCGTGACTGATCATTCTTGTCCCACATAACAAGTGTTTCCTTATTTTTGTAAGAAATTCATCCATACATTTCAAATCCTACAAAGCAACTGTAATATTATGCAACTTCTGGACAAATCGTAATCCAACATTCTGTTAACAGAGGAAAATATAAAACTTGGCGAAGGAACCGAGGTGAATTGTGGGAAATATTTTTGGCGATGAAAACAAGGGTGCGACGAGGTGCAAAATAATGAGCGTTAGCAAACGTAATCTTCCCGAAAGGCATGCGCTTTTGCAATGGTAGCTACAACAGATGTCGTGAAACTCGAGCAGTCTGCCACATATTTTTGTGAAAACCGCCTGCATGTTGTACTTCTAGTTATTGTCATACGAATTCTCACTTAGCAGTCATCCTTTCCCATCTGATCTAGCTAGAACAGTCAGTACGGCTGAACGCAAAATATTGCTCTACCTTGTAAACAGCATCAGATTAATAGGACTGACATACCAACTCTCGTGAATGCAACTCGCTTCATCGGTTTTCGAGTCATCGTCCGATTGATCCGATACATTTATTGGTTTTTAATCCATCGTGATTAGAGCCATCCTGTTGTGAAAACTGGACCATTCATGCGAATTTGTTACTGCACTGCATACCTGGTTCATTTGGTCTGCCTCTGTGTTGTCACGCCGTTCAGCTGCAGGCAGCTCTTCGATTGCGTCTAGTAGCTAATAAAATATCATGGTCTCATTCCGACTGTGCTATCAGAACATGCGCATGATAGGACAAGAAAGAACCGATTGCTTGTCGATCTGTGGCTTTCACACCAGTTGAAATGCCTGAGTTTAATGTTGGCATTTAGGACAAGGAAAGAAGCCTGTGACACCAGTCAAGCATAATTGAATGAAATGGGGGAAGTATTTTACCTACACTTCATTTGGAATTTAATCCCTGTCACTGAGACAGAAATTACGGTTGATTAACCGTGCGTAACAAAAGTGCTGAAACCGAGTCCACGTTTCGTTCAAACTAGACTACTGCGAGTTTATTCAATAAACGGATTGACTCGCACGTCTCCCTGCGAAAATTTCATCCGATTTATACGGAACCTTCACTCGGAGTTTTAGAAAGTCACAAAGATAACTAGCTAGCTTATTTCTCACTCTAGGTGTAAATACTACTGGTTATCAATGGTCGGCAGAGCATTAGATTCCTCATTTGATTAGAGAACTTAAGGCCACCTAAAAAGGTGGGTGCCAGATCCTACAGTGAGTAAGAGGGCGGCAATCTCAGGTGATTGCACGACATACCTATGACCACTCAAGGATTTAGCTAATGTGACCAAATCAGAAGTACGAAGACTCGAAACAAATAACCCACAAGTCAGACAAAAGAAAAGCATGTCAAATCAAATCTGTGATTGAAATTCCTCCACTTGAGTTTATAGTTTCAACATCGATGTCAAATAACCTGTTATTCAAAACAAAGAGCAGTTATGTAATCTGATTGTGAATTAATGCTCCAAACGAACTGAACACTCAAATGGCTCAAAAGCATCATATGAAACTGATCCACCGGCTAGTAAAACATCATCCTAGCCAAAAAATTAAGATTTCCGGATTGTGCATTATTACCAAGTTTAAAATGGAGAATGGACAGATTACAGCAGAATGAACTGAACGATGAAGATTCAACCAAGGAAAAAGCCGCTAACAATGGATCTGCGTAATTTTAACACAGCTAGTTAACCCCAATGACCAAACACCGGTGTTCAATTTTGTCTGTGAAAAGCATTGAATCCCTGAGTCGAGTTTCACAGTACTCTCAACATGGACTTGGATCATGCATTGTTGCACCTTAAAGATCTAAACCATCTAAAAGAAGCACTCGTGCTGGCTAGCTGGCAACTCTTAAATACACCCTTCCAGCTAAGGTGTCCATTCCAGCACTGTTGAGTACCAACACCCACTCTCTGTTTACGAACAGGTCGGATCTGCCCCTCACAATTCAGTCACCGATCCATGTGCACGCTTGTGTCTTCTGTACAAACTCCTGGTCTGGCAAGTCCGAAGTTACTTTTACGTACTCTTAGTTTTCTAGCCATACCAACACTATCATAACGAACCTACATGTTGCGCCTTTAAGCGGGCAACACAATATCACATCTTTTTGACTCCTTTCTAGTATTTATTGTTCCTCTTCTTGGGGATAATCTGCATATTATTGTAGGTAATTTCGATCACGCATCTACCTTGCCACTAATTGTGTTTGATTTTACTGACCTCTGCGTTTCTTCCACCAGAGTCGACTGAATTTTAGATGGAGTTATTAACAACCACCTCGGTTTATTTTTCCTGAAACTGCGAGCTCCAATTTCAAGTAGCGATTATTGTCTGCTTCTGTCAAGGCCCAAGATATATTCTAGGTCATCTTTCCATTCCTTCAGGCAAACGAATCACATCCGAGCTCGCCTCCGTAACCGTTAACAAAACAACCTCATTCCTCTTCAGAAATCCCTGTGCGTTGCACCTCCCTAGACTACTCATCGGCATTTGACTCAGTCCCACGGTCTCGTCCACTCCACAAACTGCAAACATTTGGTTGTCCCAGTCCGTTATTAGTATGGCTGTCTGATGAATTTACTAGCCGAACCCAGTGCACACGAATGGACGGTAAAGTTTCGAAACCGTTGATTAACAACTCAGAAGTGCTACAGGGTGCTGTTCTTTCACCGTTCCTCTTTTCTGCTTACATCAGTGACTTATCTGCTAGTTCCTCTTGTCATCTGTGTAAGCATGCTGATGATGTTGCCCTGTCCCAAGTCGTTTCGAACAACGATGATTTTCAGAGTTTTTCCAATAACCTATCTTCTGTTTATGATTTATCTGCACGAGCTGGTTTAAATCCCAACACATCTATATGTCTCCCTCGGTCGGCCTAGCCATCCGAAACGGCTTCCATCAACTCAAAATCTCTTACCAGGGTTGGTTCTGTGAAATATCAAGAAGTTGCTATTGACAAAAATCTGAAGTGAACTTCTCACATTTCTACCTGTGTGAAGAGTCTCCGATGGTTGTCATTTCAAATCAGGAAGCTTCGACACTACAAGGTGAAATAAAGCATCGCTTCCCGATTTGCCTACCAATGTGTTTCTCTAATCCTTCTTTACTGTTCCCCAGTTATATTTCCAGGTTTACTTAAAACAGATCGTAAAATTGTTCGCCGGGACTATCAATTATTAGCCGTGTCTTTCACACCACTAACTGGAATGTCCTTCAATCTATGTGGTCAGCACTTATCAACACGTGAGGAATCGGCTCACAGACTTCTTTCGGATCCCATGCATTCTCTGCACTACGATCTTTCAAAGCCCCACTCACAGATTTCAACACGATCCACTTTTTATTCCATACCCTCTAGGATCAATATCTATAAGACCTCCACGGTCCCATACTTACCGCGCACCTTGAAAAGCCGTGACCGTGTTTCGGTCGATTTCCTGAGTAACCTTTCATAAAGTGCTCAGATCGTTCCTCCATGTGTTGTTATTTCATTTTTGCAAAGTGGTCAGCGTAAATTTGTTCTTCTTTTCCCCCGTGTTCTTTTTACTGAAATGCGACCAATTTTTCTACGCAAAAATTTATACAAAGCAATACAGTACAATCTAGCTAAGCAAAGACCAGTACACGAACCAGCGAAACTGTGAGCGAGACAGTATACTAACAGCGCAATCACGCTAACGAGAAACTATAGCCAGTTGCATGACGATGACGAAAACTTTGGTGCAGCCATCGACAAATCTCTGTGCTTCTTATGATTTCCGTATAACTGCTTGGATTTATTTGATGTGCTGCGGAATTTCTGTGCTTGACGCTGACAAATAAGATAGTTCGAAGTCGGAGAGTGCTTTTTCCAAGAACTGGAGGGCTAATAAACACTGATATCCGCGAGCTGGAACTGACTCAAAGTAAATAAACGTGATATTCTACCTTTGGAATAACGGATTATGAAAGATCGGAACCGCTTATCAGATGATTAGATTATAGAACAACGGAACCGTGCTAATTTTGTTATGATAAAGAATTCCCGTTCCCAGGCGCATAGTAACAGCTGGTAACTCTAGGAAAATGTTATGGTGACGGTGATGGATGCCTTTTGTTCAACTTGCCATTCACTGACGACGGTGAATAAAAATAGTCCAGACCAACTGGTGCTTTTATGTACCGAAAGAGGAAAAATTTTCAACTCGAACACTAATCGTACTACCTGAGGGAATATATATATATATATACATATATATACATATATATAAATATATATATATACATATATTTGTGCGCGTTGTGATAAAATCAGTGGCTAGGTAAGACAAGAACGAAGAAGAATGAGAATGCATAAGCACTATCATTAGAGGTAAGTTCTAAGATCGCGCATTATCAAGTCGAGATTCGCTAGCAGAAAGATAGGGTATAAGGTTGGAATTTCTTATATGTAGAGGTACAAGAAGCGAAGAACCTAAATATGCAAAGTGATTTCAAGTCAAATGAATTAATGCTTTTATGCACCCGGATGAGATAAAACAAACAAAACTCAAGAAGAATATTTGGAGAGAATGCATGCGCATATCAATAAGTATTCCAGTTAAGCAAACGGTTTGATGAAACCTTAATGAGGGGGAATAAAGGTGCATTAAGACAAAAATTAGAGGTGAGCCCTAATGTTACTCATAACCAGTTCGTGATTTGAGTGTAAACGACCAACTTAAGGAGTAAGACTGGTCTTATAAAAAAAATTAAGAGAAGGGAGGAACCTATATGTGGAACGAGTTAAGGAATCAGAAAAGACCTTGGAGAATGCTGAGTGGGGTCTAAGGTTAGTTAGGGATAGCACTGTCTAAAAACCAATCACAGGCATAAAACGCTTTTGAACGTTGAAATCCTCAGATGTACCGTTGTTAATTCCACTACACCACGTAAGCAGCCTTAGACGTTTGACTAAAGAATGAAATCCTTCTTTTACAAGCAAGGGAAGAGTAAAGGAAAGCAGATGGATCCAGAAGGTGATGATGTGTGAAATAACAAACTAGAAAGCAAGTGTATAAAGTACTCTGAACTTTTATTGTGAATAATATAATGTTAATAACACAGCATTGTTGGCCAATGTAATGCACCGACGCCTCGACAACCGTGGGTACTCTTTCTCGAGGCAAGTTTTACAACCAAATACAATCAAATGCCGTCGATATACACTGCAGCTGTAGATAAAGGCCGAAAAATTCTGTCCTTTATTTCCCAGCTTTAATGGAAGGCCGCCCCTGAAGATATCGTAACTATCAAGGTGAATTCTACTGTCACTGATGGCAAAATATAACCAGCTTTCTGGTGGCAGAATAGCCTCCACAGATTCAACCTCATTCTGGAAGGCCGACTGAACTAGGTCATCAGTCTTTTCCAAAACGAACATTATCGGATAAAATGGATGGTATAGACATTGGCACCAATGAGTGAAATTTGGAAGCAGCTGCTTCGCGGTTGAATTCTTTTCTGAGCAGCACGACCCCTCAGAAGCAGTAGTTTAAGTTGATTTCGGATCGGATTTTCAAAATCCCCAAATTCAGCCGAATGGGTTATCGAAGGTAGGAAATTTAAGATCGCCACTGCAGGGAAACTTTCGTCCTTCAGAAAGACTCTATGGAACAATAGTGACGGAAAAATGGATAGCATTGCAACGGTTAACCCTAATTCTAAGACCCCGTCTCGTGGCAAGAAAAACCCTCTTACTATGTTCAGTAAGATGGCACGATTAAGTTCCGGTCTTCACAGATGTGGCACTTGAACAGTTCCTATGTTTTCCCTCTGAAACCGACTACTTAACAATAAAAAGTTGCCCAGTTGATGGCTGATAGAAACTAATCTCACGGCAAGCACGCGCATGTGTAATTTTACAGTACCTCTGTATTTGGGATACAATTATTTTAGGCAAAACACGTTTGTGACAGCGGTAAATTGACATTCTTATCACGGCTCTACAAGTTAGAAAACATAACGATTCAGCCTCTGCATCATCGTTTTTCTAATAAGGCAATCAGTTAGATAATGCAATGACCAATGACGACGCATTGGCAGGTCTGAGGCCACCGAATCCGTCAAGAGAGACTAAAGCAGATAGACGATTTTCACGCTGGAATGTCTTTTTACACTATTTATAGAGACTGAGTTTAATAATTCTTTCCAAAATTATACCGATTTATGGTGGTCAAAGGTGGTGTTGACCGAACCTCGGGCTTATAGTTTTCCTTAGGTCATCTGACCTCTGCAAGCATCTCCTCAGCAGCTCAGGCTCCACAAAGTGCTTGAAGAAGCCTGGAATAGCTATCATGTGCGCTGAGCCCTACGCAAACAACTCTTCCTCCTCCTTTTCCCTGTTTCTCAGTAGCTATCTTTTTTATGGTTTCGGCTGGCACCAATTCTTTGATCAAATGCGTGCGAAATAAGAAAAGATACGAAACTACTGCAACGATCTTCAACTACAAACCGTCTGCTGCTTTCAAAGGGCAATTAGCTCTCGAAATCTTGTTGCAATAGCAATAGCCGACCTCTTGATCAGTCGTCCGTCGAATCATCACATTTCGACATGAGACTCATTAAAAGACAATTGGTACTTTTATTTATTATTATATTTCAAATTTTGCCTGAACTCATGGCATTCACATTTGTCAGTGCTTGTTGATAGGACTCCGATTAGTCTGGACTGTGTATCAAGGTCAATCAGTGGGTCTGCCTGTCTGTCCTTCTTCCTGTCCATGTATGATTCCGTTAGTATTTTTCAACCGGTACAGGCAGCACACAGCCTTCTGTGCACCGCCGCACTCGGCTGACACAGTCGAGAAAATCTTGCCTTTCTTGTGTGCATAACACACCCATCATGGCGCAATTTGTGGAGCACATCTGGCGAAGCATCGTGGATAACGTCTCAGTCCTGGTTGGCTGCGACTTCACGCTCAGTACTAGAAAGAGAAAAACGACTGAGCACAATACAGATGTCCAGTGCAGTTGGCGCATTGTGCAAAATTACCATAAAGCTGAAATATAGAAGAAAATATCACAAATTTCGTAATAAACAATTTTCATAGAGCAAAAAATTCGGACATTGATAGATTATGGTATATATATTCAGGCTAAAATTAGATCCCGCGAAGTTATTCTCGATATGTAATACTTTATGCATACGCATATATATACATATAAATAGAGAGAGCCGAAACTCACGCAACAAGCTCTACGTGAACCCTTTCCACTTCAGAAGGCAACTGCATAAAGGAACACGAAACCGTAAGGTTTGTGATCGTCTAACAGGCAAATAAGCCAGAAATCAATGTCCTATTTTAGTCATCTCATGTATGTCTAAGCCATGACACATCACTAACCAGGTAGGGAGGAAAAAGCGAAATTAATTCACAACAATTTGAACCATGTATTACTAAAATTTAGTATCAATAAACAGGGGCAGACGATGAGTCAGCTACTATACTTCAGCAATTTTTTGGTCATTTTGATGTGACTTTCAGCAGCCTCAGGATGAAATTATTTTTATCGCACACTCCAAGAAGTCTTAGAATTTGCACGTCAACATCCCCTGGTTAGGTAGCTCAGTAAGCTATAATACCATGACAGGAAATATATGTTGGAATGAACCAAGATGTAGACAGTGGTTGGATGTTATATGAAGCGTATCTGCGGTTAAATGGGTTTTCATTTGATATAGGTCAAATTAACAGGAAGCCAACGGACCCAGAAAAACGCGTTTATTAAATTATGGTGGGTTGAATTATGAGGATTCTTTCGGAGACCGTCTAGCATCTTTACATTGCCTGCTTTCAGAGAATTAAGGGAACATCCCCGTCAGCGTAATTTCCTCTTTCCTTTGTTTATTCCTTTTTCACCCGTTTTTTTAGTTTTAGTCGTGCATGAGTAAACATCATTAATGGGAATAAGAAGGCTGGAAAGCTCCTACAATGAATTTACTACTAGAAATTTCTGTTTTTCTAGTGGTCTCCAAATCACTACATGCAGTCTATCCATCAAATAAAAATAACTGGTCACCACATTAAGGTGTTCGACATTTTCTATTACTGTGCAGGATAATTATGTTCACCGTATGATCATAACATACCCCAGCTCTGCTGACGTTTGAGTTATTTAACTTTTAGTCAACTCTATTTGTACAATGGTGTAAAAAATATTAGTCATAATCTGCGTCAGGATTAACGAAAAGAATTTCCGTTAGAAAATTTTATCACGAACAACAGTATCGCTGTGGTTAATTTCGGATGAAATGTTCATGACAGGGTTTATTCTTTTAATGAGACGTAAATGGCGGCCTCGTTTGGTTTAAAACACCGGGAACCGTTACACACAGTTTAAGTAGGCCGAGGTTTTCTAGCCAGCCCATTGTCCTCTTTACTGCGGCACCAAAAGCGCATCTGCCTGAACAATCATGATCACCTGTGTTTAACTGATTTTATTACTGTCTACAATCAGTTATGATAAGGGATAACAGGAAATAAATTCGTGGTATTTGTTCATGCCTCTTTGCATCTCGCAAGTACAAATTCCTAAGAATATTAACAAGGGAAATTTTTGATTGCATCGCGATCGGTGGTACCTGTTTAAGTATGTAGCTCAAAATTGCTTGTGAATACTGTGTGGAACTGATATTCTATTGCTTGACTGATTGTTCTTCCAACAATAACTTTCATACACAAACTTTTGATCATCCTCTCAGACTTACATTCGGGAAGCACCAGACTCGAGTTTCGCTTTCATACGAACTCATCAGAGGTGCATACCTTCCATTTCACCCACGGTTTGAACGCGGACTTTCCAATTGGAGGGCGTGTGTTACCAATATGTCGCCATATGCCGTCCATGCTAACCAGAATTATCACGTTTAGCTTGTTCAGGTACCGCCCACAGTTACTGCCAGCATTCCCAAGTGCTTCGAAGGGAGACAGCAGATGTCCGGTTAACTTATAACCATAAATCTGGTTTTCTCCACAGGATGGGCAAATGCCTTCACCAGCTTGCTTAGAATCTGCTATCCTCATACATATGGGAATATCATAATATACTCTGAAGCTTCCCTTAAAACAGATATATTCTTGAGTTTACGATGTGTTGTCTACACTTATTGTCCATGAGCATTTTCATTATTAATGGTTTTTGATTAGCACGCATGAACCAGAATCATTTTTATCTCAAAGCTGGCGAGTACAAAAACATGCAATTTAACAGTATTGATCACCTTTGAGCTTTACACCACAAAGTTTGAGACAAGTCTAGCGGATAATCAGTGATGCATGACGTGCAAAGTGTGATACAATACTTGTAAATTACTCCTTTTGATCTCGACAACTGCAAATACGGTACATTATTTGCCGTGGTAGCTACTTGTTGCATCCTTCACACATAACAAGAGTTAAAAAGACCGCGTGGAATTCGCATTTTTGGCGAAATGCAGAGAAGCCAGTCAATCATTAGCAAGGAGCTGAGTTAGCTAACGAATTTTTCTTCCACTGAGTGTTGACCACATTAAGTCACCATTCCTGATTTGCTTGCTTGTTTCCCCTAGAGTGAACGATAATGGCCAGTCTCATACAAAACAGTCAACCGTGAATGTCTGTCGTACTAAAGCTGGTGGTCATTTTGCCCTTATCCATTTGCCCTAGAATTGTCCAAAGCAAACAGTAAAATACACACTCATCAGAAAACAGTCGATATAACTAAATAAGAAAAAATTATTGGGAACGTATTCACGTTTGATAATTGAGGCTGATCAAATTATCTAAAAGGTCACCAAAAACACTTCCAAACGACGGAACACGATGATTTTGTTTTGCGGTAACAGCTCTATAGTTCTGTTACGACTTACTGGGTAATTATAAATCGTCACTGAATGTATTTTTGTACTAAATTATTTGCGAACGACTTCAAGCGCATCTATTCAAATAAAAAGGGTCGAATATTTCACGTCGGTTTTTTTTCCTGACCAAAATGTCACTTAATAACATTTGCCTCAAAAATGTACACTAGACCTCCTGAGGCAGAAACACTGGCTGAACCTCCGTTTGCTCATCTACATTCGTCAGGTTTCCTTCATTTGACCGCATTCAGACTGAGGTTCCCTCTTTCTAGCAACATTATCGGATTTTACGTTGGTTTTTGCAATAATAATTGAGTTAATATGGGCCCCCCGCTCATCACAAAAAATAAATAATTACTGTAAACTTGCTTCGCTCTTGTGTGGCACTATCGATGGGTGAGACAGTTGTTAATTATCCAACCTCTGCAAGTATATTCCTTGTCCTAGCTTATCCAGAGAAACAGTTCATTTTGTTTGGCTCCTCTGTCGGATGTTACATGTAATGTAGATGAAATGGTAGTTACACACTGCTAACTAGTGAAAGTATATCTGGATCCACCGTACGGGAGTTATGCATTATGATAGTTTATTTCAACGTAATCAATTCATCTGAGTATTTCTATTTTTCCCAAAAGACTTGCGAGGTGCCATCAAAACGGGCATCCCAACTGTTGTTTCATCGGGCGTGGTCACTTAGCAGTTGAATAAATAATCGTGCAAAACGGAGGATTAATGTTTCCTTGGTGGATCTCCGTAGTTGACTGAAATCATTAGTAGGACATGTCACGTTTGGAAATAGAAGTTGGGCAGGTAGATGAATAACTGTTGCTTGAATTTTTACTACCCTTAACTAACTGAGACCTTTTATCTTTTTGCATGAATTCATTTTTTAGATTTGTGGCTATCCCACCGTTTACGGCGATCGAGGCTATGAATTTATAACCATTCCGCTGGACTCAAGTCACTTGTAGATGAACCAACATTTGTGATAAAAGACCCATGCAGCTTCATTATGGCTAAACTGCAAGCCCTCAGGGACCCCACATCCTAAACAGTTCACGAAAATGTTTAGTTACGGGAAAGATTCGCCGAGTATAATCTACATTCAAGTATCTCCTAACAACTTTCGGGTGCTTTAGAAGTATTATATTATTGAATCGATCACCATTTATAACTTACAGATCTGGTTGACTGAAGCATGACTGTTTTATACGTATTTCATAATGAAGCTACTTTAGCAGTGTTTTCTTATGATAGCTATGAGTTGTTTGGTGACGATCCTTTCCGTTTTTTATCTTTCACTTTCCTCAATAATGAAACAACTATTTACATCATTTAACCAGAGGGATCGCAGCCAACGGTGAAAGCGTTGGATAGTGGTAAAAGGATAGAAACCCGTGATCTGCAGGCTCAAACTGCGTGTGGTGATTAGCTTTTGATAACGAGTGGATCCGGTGGATGCGGTTGAATCTATTCCATATCCACCTAGATATCATGCCATTAGGATATTGTTTCAAAAGTTCTGCACAGATTCTTGTGTAGCCAAGGCCGGACTATCTGTTAACCTTACTGGTCGTTCTGGACCAAGCATGCAATCGAAGATGGCTCATAATTTAGTCATCACATTGCACTGAGGCTATAGTCTGACTACAGACTGGCACATTGAAAATTTATGGTGGAAATTAACCTCACAGTTTCAAAATTTGAACCTAGAGCCGATTTGATGAGCTTATCAAAACACCTATTAAAGGTAAACTAAAACCTTCGCTATGAACTATATACTATCTATGCATTTCTGTCCAGTACTTCATTCTGATGGGCTAGAGAGCCGAAATGAGCCGAGAGAAGTTTGTTTTGGACTAGAAAACGTCGGTTCCAAACGTCTACACCATCTATTTTTGACGAAATTTGAACTCAGAAGCGATCTCCAGAACCAGAATTGATAGGCACTCAACCTAGAAAATGGTACTTCTATTGATTTGCCCAAACGAGATTTTTTTGTTTGAGGTTGGCATAATATACAGTATTCTTTGACTTGAACTCATTTCTCGCAAAATTATTAATATCCCTCCTACCGATGTTCATAGATAAGGTAGTAATCGCCTCAGTGAAAGGTAATTTCCATTTCTCAAAATTGCAGCAATTATCATCAAATAAAATTCTTTTGAAGAGCCAGTAGTAATGGGAACATTATTATTTTACTAACCAGTAGTCTTTTTGTTGTGGACATACGTCCGAAATTATGAACTCCGGTGGCTCCAAATTTTCAATACGGATTACCTTTGCGCATACCAAACCAAGGGACTAAATGACTTCATCGAATGGTTCACAACAGTGTGCACATGACTCACGTTATTTTTTCAGCTAGATTAACGGTCGAGTACATGCCATAGCAGGTGGCAGATTGCCTCCTTGTGACAGTTTCAGTCACTCCCTACACATATGACTAATTTATTAGCTGTCACAATGAATAAATTCGCAAATATCGGCTACAAGTCAGACAGGCTCTGGTCTATAAGCATTGACTTGAACGTCGTTCCAGCTGATCCTCCGATAATCATAATTTTACTAAACATTAGCGTAAACTCAACAGAAACAATCTGATAGACGTGTGCATTTCAAATTACTTTGTTAACTAGGATTCAGACACGTGAAAATCGGCAGGCTGATACAAATAAAACACTATAACGTCGGCTGGACGAAAACATATGTCTATCTAGGTAGCATAGCTTGAAAATCTTGATGTTTATGAGCGTGCTCCGGTCCACTGGACAGCAACTTTAAGCAAGCGAATCATGGAGCACATGTTTTCATTTTTATACCTAAGAATTAAATGCCTGGTCCTAGAAGTCCTACTGTCTTGATCACAAATGACAGGCTGGAATCGCCTATCAGCATCGCTACCAATAAATGATATGCAAAGTTGGTTAGTTGTGTAAACTCTCAGTTATAAAATTATAAGAATTATCTCCGGACTTCCATAGTTAAGTGAGTGAGTTCATTCTGTCAGAAAATGTGTCTGTGATACCTCGCGTGAATTTTGATGACTAGATAATCAAGAATATTTCAATTCATCCTGTTGACAGGAAACCACTGATGTGAGTAGGCCGTTATTTGTACAATATACTTAGGACTGGATACATATGTAAGTTTCCCAACTTTCCTAAGTTTATTATACAGTACAATTCTATACGATGCATTGTAAATACATACTGTAAAGTAATATATAATAAAAAGATGCCCTAACAACTCAAGACCTATAACTGATCATGAGTTACCACGACTCCACAGTGCCCATAGTCCACACCGTAACTGATACACATCCCTAACCCAAAAACGAGCTGAATTACTTCATTAAATCAATCTACTTCATTAATTACCTAGTTCAGGAGGGTTGTGCTCTACTAGATGGAACAGAATGCTCTGGTTGGTTTTACGGTCAGCTTGGGCACATTAATACTCGAATTAAACGCTACTACTAAACAATACTGAGAGACAGCAGAAAAACAGTATGATAACAGATCGATTAGAACAAACTCTTATTTCCGGTCACTACCATTGAAATATTAAATCTGACTTTAAAATAACTAATTAACTTTGGAACACTAAAACTCTAGGTACAGTCGTCATCACTGGAGCACTGTGGAACTGTTTCATCTCTACTAGAAACCATTAGCATTTCACACCCCTTGAGCTCAAATCGAGGTGCCAACCCAGGATGAACGTCTGTAAGTCGAACGTTACAGTAGTTGAGTTACTGGCGCTGACTCTCAATCCACTATAGAACACATGAGTGGAGCACCCTATGCATAAACGACTATGGCCCGCTAAATCCAGTTAGGTATATGTGTTGTATCATGTGAACTGCACACGGAGAGTCTGAATAGCTTGCCAGCTATGATATTCAATTCATAGTAGATCGTTCTGTATTCCTATGGTTTTGAATGGCCAACAAAAGTTTCTCTTCAAAAAATAACAATGAAATCTAACCCCTTGCCTTTTCATTGGATAAGACAATATTGTTTTCTGGCTCATTCCCTTGTTCCATTATACTTACCTGTAATCATGTGGTTACATGTAGCTATTCACCATTAATGGACAGATAATGGCCCCGGTAGTTTAAGATTGTTGGATATTTTTCCAGGAAGGCACAGAACTAACTCGCGAAATAGCACTAACAACGATACCATAAGAACGCGGAGTCTTAATCAAAATTTTAACTCAAATGGATCCAAAGACAAAATGCCATCGATAGCAGCGAGATTCGAACCCAAGTTTTTAGTATCACGTGTCCCACCTACGGATGCAGCAGGCTGCAATGAAAGGCAATACGATATTTCAAATAGGAATCCTATGTTATTCGCAGACCACACCTAGAAATTCACCCCAGTGAGATCAGCTGCGATTCCACTACCGCCGCAGTATTATTCGTCAGTCAGCCACCATTCATCGGTCGAAACTTACGAGCATTTTGGGTAAGGAAAGTTATCTCGGCAGGTTTTTCAACTAGTGGTGGAGCACAAACGTCAATACTACAAAAATCGCATCTCAGCCAACATGCTAACCTAGCTGGGATTAAAATGTTTTTGCAGGCGAATGCATCAAATAAGGAGTAGGTCCGATTCCCCAATTAAAAACTTCTACTCAGGAAAGACTTAATTGTCGATCATCTGGCACACAAAGTGATTAACAATATCACCTTTAGCCTTTTGGTACCGAAAGTCAAGGCATTAACCGAACGTTGTATTACTGTGTTTCACACCTTGTTGTAGCGTTAACGATACCTGAACTTATTGAATGGCATTGCTGATAAATTTGCAACGAACAACTGTGTTGCGTTTCGACAGTATACAGTCCACTATTCCGAGTAATAAAGAAAAATCGTTCTATGGGTCACAGTCCATTAGTTTCTGTAGTTTAAATGTGGATCACCACACTCCATGTGCCTTTGCTCATAGCTTGCGAGTTAAACTGTGCATTGAATTAGTGATATTTGGTGCTTAGGCTGCAGCGCAAGGAACTCAGACTTTGCATTATGCGTTTGTAACGGTTAGTTCTTAGGCTACGTACACTACTTTACACTAAGCAGAAGCGAAAGGCAATACGAAACACACCAGTGTGTGCAAAGTTAAATTTTTTCATTCCTAAGTGGTTTGCGAAAAAAATGACTCTATTTCTTTAGGTCTCATTTCGCCACCTTGCCTAACAAAATTTGGAGACAAAACATATAAATTGACAAAGTCGCCCTTTTATTTTCGTCCCAAATGATGTAGAGTAGCTTATTTCGGGTCGCATTGGATACCAGAATCACCCAAACAAGTGAAACATTTGCTGAGCGAAAAGCAAGTGCCCATATGGTGTGTCGTGCAGTCTGCATCACTGAGTCATATATGCCGATAACTTACCCCATTTCAGGGGGCTTAAAGTTGGTCTTCAGAAATAGTTTTTGCGTCAGCTTTATAGTAAACATATGAATGAAAAGACCTCATATACGCAGTTTACAGTGCGAAAGTTTACAAACCCTTTCCTGAGGGTCTCCCACAACTGAGTATTTTATAAGCGCCACAAGTTCATACGTATCAGGTGAAATGAGAGGGACTGAGGTACAAACACGGCTGCTGACTACTAAACTTCTGCGTGTCGTTCACTGGTTTGTACTTTATCTAGTTCCCAGTACACACAATTTTAAGCAAAAGGAATACGTTCATATATTTTAAAAGCAAAATGAATCTACAGCTATGTAATCTCTCGGTTTTGCACATCAGTGCAAAGCGTTGCAGCTCGTGAAACGAGGTCGAACCAGGCGAATTAGCAACGCCGTTTTCGTTACCTTGACTTTCGTTTGCCAATGAGATGGTATTGGACGTTTCGTTTTGTGAATAGGTCATATCATCAGGGATATTTATCCGCTTATTCTACATTATTTTGTTCACGGGTAGCCAATTTATAAATCGACTCCATATATTTGATTGCGAGAGTTCACAAAAACTCCAGGATTCACAAAAAATCGTGCAAGCTAGTGAAAGGTTTTCATCCCATAAGTAACAACACGGCTGCAATTAAAATCCCCTAATTAAAGTGAAGCAGCAAAATTAAAACCTAATGCGATGTATGACTATTGTATGGATAAAGAAAATTATGAACGTTTCTATTGGCCTGTTGAAAGGACTAGACTAACGCCTTGCTGAATACCAACTTCTTTGACGGTAGATTTCCAGAGGTTGAGTCTTGATGAGCACTGCCCCAACTCCGGTACGGACACTTCACTGCTTATCTACTCAGTCATCTGCGCCATTAGTTAAGTAAGCATAGTATTCCCTTTCAAGGGAAGTTTCCTTAAAAACAAAATACCAAGAGAGTGAGGAAACGATCAAGGCCCACAGAATTTACGTAACTAATACGTCTCATTATTTTCAATTCATAGTTGTTTATTTCTGTTCAAGTGCAACGGATAAGCGCTGACATTCAACCCTGACAAGGATAAAACAATGATATGTTTTTTTGCCATAATTACTTAGTGGTAAATAAGGCAATGATGCTGCACAGTGAACTGTTTGGGTCACAAGAAACAGACCTCATCAAATTGTTCTGGAGGGCTTGTATTTGGTAATGCCATCTTTGAGGATTAATGAAAAGTGTTTTAGTAATCGGTCTCTTTAATCCCTTCATTGTGCTTCCCAAAGAAATGACCGTTGAGACCAACCAAAGATTAGTGCTCCACCAAGATGTTCGCTGTTGGCGAAATTCGCGAATGACAAAATTGAAACTAATGTGTTCTCTCCAAATGGTCACCAGTCCTTGGGTATAAACAAGTCAACCCGAAGTCGCTAAATTTTGGCAAGAGGTTAACAGCTTCTCCTCCGGAATACCAGTTTAACAATTCGTTAGTTTTGTCATTTCTATGGTCAAAAGATGCAAACATAAAATGGCCGGTTAAATTCCGAAAATGTCAAGGTTAATGTTAGTCGTAATTTACTGAGTCGACGAAATCATGTACAAACGCAATGGCCTTAGGTACTAAAAGGTAACTCACCGGCTGTGTGCCGGGGAGCTGTCGTACTACTTTCATTATATAGTCAAATAAGATGCTCGTACGCACACAAGCACACACTTAAACACGGACGTGCTCTCAGTCCACCAATCACGTGATCATGCGTGGACAGATTAGCCTACGTTAGTCCTGGCTACGTCAACTGGACAGGATGGCCTGCAGCAAGTTATACCGAAGAAAAAGTTTATTTTCAAAAAAGTTCATAAAAAGCGTGTACACATAATAGAGTAAAAAACTGATCCCTTTTTTGTGGATAAAGGATGAGCAGGGAATGAAAACGTATCACACTCCAATGCTGGTTGCAGCGAGCCTACAAGCTAAAGCAAAATAAGTTAACAGAAACTAGTATAAACGTATTCATTTTTCAACGCGAATACCGGCTGGCTGTGAGAGCGTTCTGATAAAAATCATTAAATTCGACATTTATGTTCAAAACTGAAGTGACCGATAATGGAGAATGTTATGTATTTTTTGCAAGAATTGCGAAACTGGCACCAGAGGTAAAAGGAAGATCACGTCACTATGAGGCCATGTTCCCAACCCTGAATAACACCCAAAGCTATGCTGTTATGATATCAGAATGATAAATCTATTTGTTTTAGCAATCCAGTGACCCGATTAAGTTCGGGACAGATGGCGGTCCAGCTCGGTATTTTAAGTGGTTGTCAAGCGCGAATCTCTAACCACAAAGATGTTTTGCAAATTTGATAGCTCAGCAATCTCATTGTTAGTCTCAACTTGAACCTCAGAAACGGATTAAATTACCGGAGGCTGCGGCCAAGCAGTTAACATCAAGGCGTTTCAAAACGAATGTCGTGGGTTCGAATCCTCCCACTGCCGGTCAGCTTTCCCACATGGCACACTTGTCTGCAAAAAGACCTTTTGCTTGAAAATGATGTTCATTGTCATTTCATTAGTGAAGGAAATAATAAATAATAACGGACACGGAAGAGACAAGAGTTCAGAAGCAAAGCACTAGACCAGTCGGTTTTATTAATTCAGGCATTCCTATTATGCAAAGTTTCCATTAGTGATTTTCCACCTCCACCTCTAGGATGAATTTCTAAAATACTCCATAGCTAAAAAGCAACACCCTCGACGATTCGCTAGGAAAATCAAGTTTATCGAATCAAAGGGCCCGACTAATGAGAATGTCTAAACTGAACGACTATGTACGATTTTTTTCAACAAAATTCCTAAGTGAGAGCCTAAAACCCCAAATCTATCAAGGAAATCGAAGACACCTTCAGTAGTCTGTCGAATTCAATTAATTCCTTTAGCTTATCCACCCCAACAGTGCCAAGGAACTCGAATTTACCGTCTGCCGAACTTGAGATTACGGATTACCCTACGTAACCGAGAAAAAAACATCCGCCCGTAGTCTGTTGTAGGCGTGGTTACTTTCGCAATGGCAGCAAAAACAGAAGTTGGATTTAAAACCATTTGTAGTAGGAGAATGCACATAGATAAAGTGACATCTAAAGTGAACGTAACTAAGGACAATCCTAACAAAATTGTATGACTAAAGAATAGACATCTATAGAACGGTGAAGATAAACAATACGCTCCAGATCCTAATCCAAGCATCATAAGCCAGGCTAAAGATAGGGTATTGTAGAAAGAACAAGTTTAAGAATAGTAAGCTCGTGATCAAAAAGAGTAAGAAATGGGTTAGTATAGCACTTGCATGCAGTCCGATTAGTAAAATGCTTTCAGACTTCACACACACTTCTCCCTAAATCAACATTATTACCCAGAAAACAGTAGAAACATTAGTAGGTGGTGTGCGAAAGACATTGGCAACACTTTACTTTCCCCAGGTGTCGTAAAACAAATACATATCTTTGCTTTTCGGACTAAGTAGTGCCTATGCAATGAAAGGCAAAGTGACAAATGAACAAGCTTGACAGGATTCAAAAGAGACATCGTCTAATTTGTACTATATCGAGAAACCTACTTCAGTGTTTTGGAGGATCAAGAGGTATTGGAGTTTAGAATCCTTGGGAAAATGAGCTTCAAACTGTTAATTTTTGGTTCGTTTTAGTCATGAGTGTTAACTTAATGAAAGTTGTCTCTTCAGTTTATTCTCGGGCCGATTATTTTTACGAAGGACGGAAAATACCAGTCGAAAGCTCTGGGGTTTGTCCATTCAAAACACCGCAGTCTAATAATTTATCATGATCTTGATATCGAATGCAATCAGAACGTGTTGTGGTTGGACAGACCTTAGCAGCACACAACGACCCAAGCAAATTGTGTGGTTCGTAAGTGAAATCAGGCTTATATGTGTACCTCTAGTATCTATTTTCTTAAGTCGCCGATAAATCGGTCTCGTCTAGCATCTTTTCTTCTCCGGTTATAAATTACCAGACCAAGTAACTTCTCTTGCATCCAACTACGATTCTGCTGGTTTAAACAGAATCAAACTGTCATCGCCCTTAAGGACGTAACAACAATTGCAAATCCAAATTAAACGTTCGTTAAAAGCACATTGAAAAATGGAAATGAACGACCGTCAGGAACATTATAGCTGTCTTTTTCAAGATGTGGGTAAGATGACCTGTAATACAGAAGAAAACTACAGGGCTATGTGCTGCAGCAGTAAGAAAACAAACTTATGAGACACTTGTTTATTGACCCACGAAACAGGTGGTTCCCCAGAATCAGTCTCACCCACGGAATTGACTATTTACGGAAACTTCTATCTTCTGACTGATTTAACATTCTAGGCTAGCTTTCGCCATCTGTTGATTGTAATTGTATTTGTGGTCCCGCAGCTCTTACTAGCTGTTTTGCCCGAGTGTCCAGAAGGATGGCTTGAAATGCGACCCTCATTCCGGGGATTTGCTGTCTACCAGTAGTCTTGTAATGCTCCGGTTGTTAATCGATAAGACTTTTTCGAGGCTTGCTTCCACATAGTCATCATCGCTTGGTTAAACGATCTTTTCTCAAGAGCATGTACCACCAAACCAATTATTCCGCATTCTGTTGCAGCAGCTATCTTCCCTGGTGGACAACTGTCTTGACATAATCAATGTAAACAATCTGCAAGGATTCTTTTAGTTTTCAATTGTTCCCGCCAAGCATCTATAAAAAGAGATTTAAGAAACAAGTTTATTTTTCACTGATTCATAGTCACATCCTCCGAAATTGACAATCCAAAACGGTCACCAAAATCTGCCCCCAAAATCGGATTGTGTCCAGTAGTATTTTCGCCTGCACTGTAACTTCTGGCACCAACATTCGCAACAAATTAGGATTCACAACAAAGGAGAATTGATATACGACAAACAAATCCTGGGGCACGGAGACATCAAAGGCGTACTTATCTTTATTCAACCCATTATTACGTAATATGATGCCATGGCACCCTAACGAACAACAGAAATCTATTTTGTTTGCTGATTTATACTTTTGGATTAGATCAAACCATCAATAATCCAACCAAACATCCCTCCGAAAAACGCACCAGACCCAAACTCATATAAAACGAGCTTTCATGTTTATTCAAAGCTCGATCTCTGTGAACTGGTGGGTGTTGGCAACAAATCATGCAGAAAGGCTGATTCTGGAGTCGAGAGCCGACAGCTTGGCACAACCAGGTCTATGATGTATGCTGTGTGCTACAAAACTGGGAAAATCCAAGAACGGACGATCACACAGGTACTGATTTTGTCGTTTTTTGAATTTAACGGCTGAAGTGTGGAACAGAGTCGCATTTTCTAATGCCATTGATTGAAATCGTAGACGAGTTCAAAAAGCTGACCATCGAAAAACGCAAATTCGTCTACTGTTGTTACTAACTAATTCTCAGATTAAACACCGCCTGGTTAGAATGTCTCAGCGGCTTTGACGGTGAAAATAATACCGTCCTGTGCGCACTTTAATCGGAAGCAGTAAGATTTATTCCAAGGTGCACGGATCAAGTATTTTGCAGTTAAAACAACATCGGTTACGAATTTGTTGGTATCCGGAATAGTAAGAACCCTATTTAGGACAGTATATTTACAACAAGCCTAGGGATAGCTACCAACGACAATACTCACAATGCTCTTTTGTACTTCCGTAGTTTCATTTAGGGTCGATTTGATGGAGTGCATTTCTTAAGGTTCGTTGCATTGCCGTAGTGTAGATTATTCACTCCATTTACTTGGAAACATTTAGCCGCTTGCTCGTGTTTTTGATTCGTTTGTCGGCAAGTCAAATAAACTTTCTACCAGGAAGTTGTAAAACTGTTCTTTCGGTTGATGGGAAAAGGATTGACTAAGTTTAGTTTCTCAAAAACAATACCTCGAGATCACTTGTGTGGAAAATGAACGGAGATACACATATTAGTAACAACATCAATAAGTGTGTAATTCATTCCTTGGTGAAATTTGTGTTAATTAATGTTGTCAGTTTTTAGCATCTAGAAAATGCCTCTGAATGCAAGCATAGAAAACAGTTTATCAGACGTCTACATTTATGGTGGTGTGGCTACTAACCTCTACCAGGGTATTAATATTAAAACGCAAAAGATTGGTGTGAGTGCCACACGGGCAAGTCAGCTCACATTTTCTGATTGTGACTAGCATACGCGTTGAAATGACGATAAACACCTCTACTCTCTCCTTTTTAGACCCGATCTATGAATATCTCTCCCAACTTGTCATGCCTCTTTTGCTCCGTCGTGCAACCCTGTTCTCAACTCTGTGTTATGTAACCGTTCTGTGTCTGAATTCGCATTTTATGGACTGGTGCACGCTACTACGATTGGAAACATAAGTAACGCGGTCACACAGTCCACCACACCACATCAGGTCTTTCCATCGTCTATCATCCTTGTCTGATTGTCGCTCGTCAGTTGAAGCCTGGACGAGTACAGATTCTTGTGAGAGGACTATCATGCATGAGTGAGAAATGATAACCGGCGTTGGTCAAGCAGACTGAGCATCTGTCACCAACAGAAGTTCGGATCCCAGACCCACGGTCACTTTGCTGGTCAACGGTAAGCGGCCTTCGACCGACTCCTTGCCACACCTGATCTAGTGAGGTCTTATGTGGGTCTATGCAATTTGAAGTTTCAAGATCCTTGTTACCGGTCCTATCTCCTTCCTGTAATGGTCTCGAGATGTGACGGGCATTCCCCCTCCACTACATTCATGAAAGGCAATCCTCAATAAAAACAAAAACGAGTGACAAAGTGACAGAGGTGGAAATTGTATTGAGCAACAATGAAAAAAACTGAGCAAAGAAGACAAAGTTCTTTATATAAAGTACACAAACCTTGTGATACTTTCATAACTCATGTGGATAACTCATTAACTTTACCTTGGCTTTCCAGTTTTTTTTACTGCTTTTAAAAGGAAATCCCATATTCCCAAAAGATTCTCGAACAAGCTGGCTAGCGGAAACAGAAACAGATCGGTAAATTAAGCACAGGTTGGCGTGCTTTTCACTATGCCTTAGGATTAATAATAACTGAACAGAATATTCTAACATATTTCCGGTCACTGTGCATGCACATTTGCTGTGGTGTCGAAAATTCTGGCTGATTCGGTTTTAGCTGTTCCCCTCCCTCTGATTGGGGTATACCAACGCGTTGTATGAAGGTTTCTTCAGCCGGCACTCCGAACTAAAGATTCTCCGGTGACCGAAATATTTTAGTTCCAGCAAGATTTCGCCATTTCTCGACCAAAAAGCAAGGAGTATCTACAGGTTCCTTGGTTTCATTGCATCTCTGAATATGGGCAATGTCTTGACGCTTATGCAATTTTCTTCCTGACTCATGTGTTTGCTGATGTGATAGCTATTGATTAACACATAAAACTGATGAACTCCTAACAAGAAACATATATATAGAAAACAACTCCACCAATACTTCCTCATGTGTGGTATGCAAGTTTGGTTTCAGTGAGATCCACTCAATCGTTCATTGATGACACTAATTGTTCCGATGAACTGTGACCGACCGGCTCTTAATGTTAAAGGAAACCGGCACGGTTTTTGATTCTCTACCGTGATTCTAAATAACAATGTGTCATTGCTCGTTGTTTACAGGGGGATCCTATATCACTATAACACTTATAATACTTTCCAAGGCAATTTGTCCGAGAAGATACAAATTTCCTCTATCGAGACATTCACAGAAACAGATTACGCTTTTTTAAAGTCTGCTACAAATCACCTTCATTATTGTTCATCTGCAAAGTACACTGAAATGAATGGAAGACCAGTATCAACATTATGTTCCTCGAAAGACACTCGCTCCCATCCTGGATACTAGTTTTGGTGTCCAACATGATTGTACAAGAAGGCGAAGAATGGCGGAGTGATTCTTCTTGGCAAAAGCTGAATAAGCAGATTAGTAGATGGGGGTGCCCAGATTGCTAAACACAGGATTTTCAGCGCTGATTGGCCCTCTAATCCTCAGTGGGTTAATGCTTTCATCCGCCATGAATAGTGTCGACCGTCCAGATTCTGTTTCAGATCAAAACCAGGAAAATCGGCTACATTACAAGGCGTTGTAAACTGCTTTGACTTGCCGATTCTGACCGGTTATTCTAGTCAATGCGCCTTTTACCGAATTCGATAATTGACGATGCAAGACTGAATACTGGCAACTCTTCCAATTTTAGAAATCTCTGCACTTACCTTTCTTGGCAGGAGAGGCTAAGAATTTTGATGAACGGGCGCCACACTTTAGTGATCCTCCCGAAAGGGACCTTTAAGAGAAAAAAGCATGGGACGTCTATCTACTGTAGCAAGGGCAGCGCGATCACACTCATTTATGGAGATGGCCTCCCCGAAGCTGGGTGAGTGTGGAAGTCATGAGGGGGCTTTTAAGTTATTTTTTGGAGCGGTGGGTCCCGGTAGTGGACTTCGAAGGGGCCTGCTCTAAGTGTCTCGGTAAAGCAAATTGCAGTCCCGATGAAACAGGTTATCCGTGTTTGTTGGGAAAACATGAAGTATCGTGGACAGTGTGGTTTTAAGGGTGGGAGCTGTTTAGCGCGTAGATCAAAGGCTTCCGCACATTGGTCTGACTGTCTTTGAGCACATATCAGATGGGTTTGGCCACCCCTTCGAACATCGGCAGTCCCATTGAGCACAACAACTTGATATACGAAACTCTGCATGTATTTCGCCTATAGTTCTTATCAGTTTTTCGCTTTAAAAATCTTGCGCACTACCCAAAGCGCGTTGATACCCCATTGGCAAACGAACCATAGTCTCCAAACGCGCTTCGAGGGAATGAGAAAATTCAGTGCATCAAAAGAAAGAAAAATGCAGGTGCTTTATTCTCAGAACGAAGAGTGTGATAATGGCATTTTCCGCAGTGAGAGATAATTTGTTTTCAGGCACAATTCATCCTCGAATCTGAGAAATTGCGGTGGTGGGATGATTAATTTTATTTCTCAAGACTAGCACAAATCGTTTCATCTCTCATTTCGGTTCAACCAGTGGTACCGCAACTAACTGCCAGTCTATTTTGTTCTTAACTTTCTTTAGTACCGAAATAATAACGTAGGTTTCAGGATAGGGGTCGCGATCAACAGAGGGCTGAAAGGTGGGGAATTTGGCCAACGTCAGGAGCTCTGGAAGCCAAGATCTTTAAACTGATAGCCATGATGCCAACCTCGTGACCACCGCTGGCTTGTGTGATAAATTGTCTCCGCGAATCCGCTGCTCCAAGAGAAAACATCATGACATTTCAGTGTGTGACTAACGTAGATCCAACTCACCCAACCGTCATTCACTTCTCCACTTTAGCACCTTTTTAATTTCCCTTTCATCCCTATTGAAAACTATCTACTGTCTTACGCCGTAGAAAGAAAACTCTAGCTAAAATAAAGCAGAAAGTCGAACTCGGTGTACCAGTTGGTCAAGTTTAATGGTTTACTGCTAACATGTATAATCACGCAGACACTCTGGTGAAGACAATTCTTTATGCTCTGCGATTTACGGCTTGCGTAGGTTTTACTCATTCTTTTTTGCTTCCTTTCGGTTCACCGAATCTCTGTGCACCTCCCGACGAGTATAGATATCCTTTCTGGATTCTGGACAGATAAATAAGTCAGGTATTGTCTCTACGCGTAAGCTTGTCCGTACAGGCCCCTCTGGTCATTGTGCCCCACTTCTTTACCCTGCAGTTTGTTGTGATTAGTACTTCTTACCCTACCCCATCATCCATTTCGATGCTAGCAAATATCTGATATGCAGTCCGGTAGATATTTTGTGGTTTAGAAAATGTGTCCACCGTACCTTCTTCCCCCCTTTCCATTATTTCCTTAGCTCGTGTTTATGCCCATCTGGCTGATTATTTTTGTTATCACCATGACCTTCTTCGATGATATTGATTTTTTTCATTGAGCTAGCAAAACCGGATGAGACAATTTGGCCGTTATTTCCGTGCTATCCAAATACCTATTTAATTTCAAATATTCCAACCAAGGCTATGTGGACAGAGTACATTTCATATCTTATATAAGAAATTAAACAACTGAAATTTACTATAGTGATAACGCAAGCTGCAGTTGCAGCACATTAATGTGCAGACAAAGAACATCATGTGGCATATGAGAAACGGATTATCCAGATCTCTTTGCGAAAAGGGAACAAATGAATTTGGATTCCTGGTTGTCTGATTTACACTTCAAAAATCTGTCGTGCATCATCATCCTTACGTAAGAAAGAGATTTTGAGTAACTAGCTGGATAATAACTAGAAGAACGGCATCACTCTCAACAGCTACCAAGCTTGGTTCTCTACTACCGACATTTAACGAGGAGTATTTAAGGGAGATACTTTAAGCCGTTTTCAAAAACTATGCAATCTTATTTATCCAGAGAAGAGTTAAACAACGGTTAGGTCCCGCGACACCGGCGTCAGGAACAGGAAACAGGCCTGTTTAAAACAAAATAACGGTTGTTAAATCGGCTGGGAACCAAGGTAAAAGAAATGAAACCAGCCAACTAAAGAGCTAACCAGATAGGAGCGATCCACCTATCCTGGTTTGACTTCGGTTAATCGAAACACAAAGATGAACTAGCGGAGCAAGACAACTGGAAAATATTAGTGGACAAATAAGTTTGACTGGGGTCAATTTACACACTGCATACACTGCATAAACACCGCGCTCTGTGATGATAAGCATTGACGTGTCCGAGATCTATTGGTTGTTCTTGCTGGATTAAGCTAGACTGGATTCCGATGGAAACTGTGTCTACCAACTGAGGTGCCCAAAGACACCGTAGGATTTTTCGATCCACTGGCTGGCTTACGGTATTTTTTTGCACCTGAAGAAAAGGACCCCATAAATACCGAACACTTATGGGAACTGTGTCCACGTACTGATGATCTCGCCCAGAGTGGTAATGGGACATTTGTCGTTTAAACGTCAGGTTCAAATGTTTAAACATCTGAAAGCCATCACCCATGGCCAACACCAATTATCAAAGTCATTACCGATGGAATTATCAATTATACCCTCAGCCGATGCGATTACGCGCGAGCATAATCACATAACCTCGGTCAGTCAACGGACTGGTAATGGATTTCTTTTTCTCCGTAAGTTCTAAATGCCTGTTCTATTTTGTCCCCCGTTTACATAAAGATGCAGTCAACATTATGATTTGCTTTCACACGGTAATGTATGTATCAACAGTTGCTTCTTCAATACCGTTACGGTCTATCAGAAGAGTCTTGTGTCATCATCCGGAATACTATCGGACCTGTGTTGTGAAAACCGCCGGTTCGTTGTACCGATTTATTTCTTGATGAACTAGGTAAAGAGGACACAATGTTTTAAATCCCAGTTTCCACAGCACCAGGTCTGGACCGTGAACTTACGTCAAGTTACAAAAGATCCGTCGAGCGGACGTGAAATTTTGCAATGAATTTATACGTCCCGGAAAATTATTGAAGGGTTTCTGTAGAATGCTTCTGAACAAAAAGTTGAAATCGAATACGCTGAGTTTAGCATGAATGGCTACTTCGCATGTTGATGCGTTACATCCCAGGATAATCAAGTTTATTGAGACCCAACAAAGAATTACGTTTCAGTCAGGACGCTAAACTTGATTTGTCGGATGAGAAACAAAACTTTCACCCAAAATGATCACTGGTAGAAAATAAAGATCCTTGGAGAAATCCTCAGCTTCATTGTGAGTGTATCAAAGTGTGCCGGCCTATAAAGTAAAACAGATATTCAACTTAACACTCATTTCGTTTAACCAAATTCATTAGGATTTGCTCTCTGTGGGTACGAACTTCATTAGTCCATGTGTCGGCCGACCAATTGGGGGACTACACACGTGTTTCGTCAAATAATGTCGGTTGGTTTGGGGCGAAACTGGTTGGTGTTTGTCACTCCTACTAAAAAACGCCTAGAAGACATCGTTGTTTCTCAACCTCCTAACACTGTAGAGCAATGACAGAGCTGAAATAGGCTACAGATTTCAAATTTCTCCAACTCAATGAAGGTGCCGGGTAGTGATTTTAACCAGAAATTCCTAAACAAACAAATACCAACCTCAAGCGGGACAACACACCTAACAATATCCGAAAGCTGCTGACTAACCTAATACGCAGTTACTTCTGAGATATATGATACATACCTCTAAAACAAAAAGGAGATAAGACTCCTTATAAATGCGAGGCTACCGAATGATCCACAAAGATAGAGCTTCACTTAAACTGGTTTTACGCATACAAAACTGATCTTATCGCAAACTCGCACCTTGACTGGTGGACATACTGAATCTGGGTCGCGAGATGCTAGCCTTTCATTGTGTAATAAGTACATCCGGACTAGCAAAACCATTGGAAAGTCTTTAACTCACCTCTCCAATGATGTATTCCGTTGAAGTGGATTCACTGTTTGTAAACCTGTCTCTTCAATAAGTAGTAGACCTTTCATGTGATTTTGTTTCCTTTTCAAATATTCACCTCCCACCAAAGGTTGAATATTTCAGGCCATTTTATTTTATAAGCGTATAATGTTCGCTTCGATTTTGAAAGTACTTCATGCAGATAAATAGACAGTGTAGCAATGGGCAGTCCATCAGACCCGACTTTGGATGACGTGTTCCTATCCAGGCTTGAATTCCGAATGCAAAATAGTATTGCTTGAACACTATCATAAAGAAGTTGCATTTATGATACTTTAATTTTAACTGACCCCTGTAATTTAATCACTATTTCATATAATTTTAGATCCATTAACTCACACCTCTGTTTTTAGGGGAAAGATGAATGATGATTTGGGCATTTTAGGCATTAAACTCGTCAGGCGATTAGACAGAATACCGCAAAGGTCCATCCACGGGAAAGCGATATGAAACAGCCAATACTCAAACATTTTAAGCTTTGCTCCAATAGCTTACAAAGAGCTTTGGTGAGAACACTACTATCGAGCCAAAAATACCTACTCTCGTGATACTTTGGAGGGATAAATGTTTCATCGGATTATACTGAAACAACAGTTAGCCAGAAGGGTTCATCGACGATCACCTATGAAATAGACCCAGAGACGATCCAGCATGTGGGGCTTCGAAGAAAGTGATTTGTCTTAAACTGGCCTCTAAGGCTGACCAACCCATGAACGGAAGGCATCAGATCAGTCTTGAGTCACACGTTCCTAGCTGCGAAACTTTAACTTCTATGTTGCACTCGGAAGATGGGCTTGATCAACGGCAAAAATAGCCGATTGACTAATTCTGCCTCACCACTTTTGTCAGGTCACATGCAGTTGTGGAGCTACATGCATCGGCAAAAATGAACCGACCCCTCTCACAACTATTACTGCCAGCAACAATCAATATAATGATATTACTGAATTTGTTTACTACCGTCAGATGGTCGATACAGCCACTGCGGGCATTGTTACTCACCTATTCCATACATTCAACTTTAGATTATGGTTCGAAATGTAAACTACTTGTCAAACACAATGTTAATAATAAGTTTTCTGCCACTCAAGAGTGCATAGCGATCGCTCGAGAGCCAGTGACTATCACCTGAAGTCTTTGACAAACATTGTGACTCCCTGCCGGTTAGCTCACTCTAGCCAATAGGTGAGTGCGCTGATAGTCGCTAACGTGTCATAACACATCAAGTTAGCTGAATTTACGCATGAGCGGGCAAGCGAAACACCCAAAACAGGACTGATAGCTCTAAGCTGGATGCGTCAGATGGAAAAAAGTACAAGTTGCCGAAACCTTACACTGATCGCAACACTAATCTTAAAAATGAATCATGTTTACCTCACAAAGCTGTACCAAAATGATAAAAAATAAAAGCTGAATGGCCCACTGATTCTACCAAAAGACCAATGCACACAGAAAAGGACTATAGAAGATTACGTCACGGTATCAAGCAGCCATCTTGTGCTAATTATTTTGTCCAAACTACTCAGTGGTTTAGGATGTTGAAATCGCGGCAATCCATGCCCCAGTGTCTGTGTCAAGAACCGGGACAGCTATCTTCGGAAGGTTCCCCCGACTGACCTAAAACGGGCAGAAAAAGAAAAACCAACGTGAGTCAAAGCTCACCAAGTGTACCTGCCAACATTAACACCTACATAATGGAACCAAAATGGTGGCACCCAGGACACAAGGCACATGTCCAAGGCTCGATTGTTCTTGTCTTCAGTGATTTGTAGATTGTTAGTATACATTATTATACTCTACTACTAGTCATAATTGCGGACAGGCAGTGAACCACAATATCCATCATTCGTATTCAAGGAACATCAAAGTATCTTACTTATCGTCACCGACTGTCAAAAGATCATCACAGGTTCTTAGACGATCACCATAGGCTAATAAACAATGAGAAAACATATGGCCCCACTACTGGTGATTATTATCATTATTACTATGGACTGAATGCACCTCTAACCCTTCATTCATTTCGTAGATACAAGTGGATGTGACGGGTTAAGAATGAATTATCGAAAGCATCCACCCATGGCGCGTATTTTTCACGGATTCATGGATATTGGGTGCAATAATAAATTATTCCCTTAGGCGTCGTGAGTAGCATGCTCCACATACGAATGGATGGATTAAATTCTCGCTGGGAGGCACACGACCAATTCCGCAGTTAATGCGTTCACCAAACGCACGTACCTCGTTTCTCTTTTCCACTCATCCTCATACTTGTAAGTTCCTTTGTTGAGTTGGCACTAAAATCTCATTTGAGCCATTAGAAGCATACACGGGTGATGAGTCCACTTAAGAATTACGCAGAAATTCGCCTCAAGTCCTGCTTCAATAACTGAAAGATTGTGCATAGCTTTCGGGAAGAGTTGCAACCGATTGCAATGTACGGAATCAACCGATGATTGGACGTCGGGAATCTTTTCATTTTTTCAGACGCTCCATAGCGGTTTGTTTGAAATCGACAAAAGTCCGAAGGTTTCTCAAGTAACTCGCCGATGCATCCGAATGGTGCCGAAGACATCGTGGAAGCCGGGAATGGACTTGAAAAAGTTGAGATTCGCAATTTTTATTTTCTATCTACAATAGTGAAGGGGGTAATGGTCAATAGCAGTTTCCCAAATGGGACACTGTCCAGCGATGGAAATGTCTGAGCATACAACATTCGCTTCCAGCTCCACGACCCTGAGATCGTTCATCCCCGGAAAGTCTGTTCACACTAAACATACTCAAACAAAAACCGACCTCATTCTTCTTTTGTTCACAACGTTCAACCTGAAAGAAACGGTTCCAGTTCAATCCAAACATGACCAACAATGCGAAAGTTCAACATTTCGGACAGCTTTACAGCCTTGAGTAGGAGTCATTTGTTGCCACTCTATGGCACGCTACGACAAGTATCGGGCCTTGAGAATTGGTCCTTGAGGGCCTGCAATTTCAGCCTTGGTTTTGCAATTTGCCGTTATTCAAATCGCAGACCGGAATCACTGTCGGAATGTGCAGGGAGCCGTTAAAACGTGCAAAGGAGTCTAAAGAATATTAGCGCCAGGTGGTAGTCTCATCTACCTCAAGATTAATCCGACCGCCCTGCCTGTTGTCACAAATGGTTAAATGTTCTGTCCAATTTTGTACTGGGATGCTCGTTTACGCTGGCACCAACTATCCAGCCCCACTCAAGACGGTCCCGATAGCATAAATATTTTCGAATCCTCAATCATGCACCTCCTTCATACTGATTGTTTGCATTCGCCGACAAGAGTTTGGATCCAGGTCAACTCTATTGTATGCCGTAAATAGCGCATTTTAAGTGGAACTCCATGGACATGAGCTTCCTTTGACGAGATTCGTCGCGACAAAGTGTTAAGAAGCAATATCTAACATTTAAAAGATGCATAGAAGTTTGCCGTGTCCCTTTGTAAGCCTAAAATATAGCACAAATTGCTTGTGTGATGTCTTTGGGTGCCGGTAGCACTCAACAGGATGTTCCGGGAAGTATTCATGTAGGACGGATAACCTACTGCAAATACGTTTTCATTGAAAAGGCGTGAATAGTCAACGTGTATACCTTTTTTCTAATCAAAGGTGTTTGTTCCTAAAGAAAAGATAGTACACCTAAATATCGTATTGGACGCAAGGATACTGAAATAATGAAAAAGCAACCAGAAAACAACCGCACAAAGAACATTGGAAAAGAGAATTTTGACCAGAACATTTTTCTTCTGGTTGAAAATTGGATGAAAGGATAAGAGAAGGAACGAAATTCAGAGAAAAAAATCGACAATAAAATCAATCGGGATCAGATATCTCACGAAAACCGAACAAAGATTCAGCACAAGTCGACCACCAATAAACACACGAGAGAAGCATAACACCAACTGGGTACAGCATGGACTTATCCAATAGACGTCATACACGACCGGATGGAGTGAAAAAAAGGTGAACACTGGACAAAGTGAATCTGAAACAGTGAGATGGAACTCAACAAAAGAACCGCACGCAAGCTAACAGTGAAGAAAAACAGTTGTTGTGACTATAGGTTTCCTGAAGAATAATCAGAGGGACTGGTTTTTCTTAAGAACAAAGAACTTGACATGAATAGACAAGCACATCAATAATCAGGTTGAAATAAAAAATAGGGGACTAAAGACACAATCGAAGAACTTCCAACGGAGTGGGGTTTAGGCAGTCTTTGTGTTTTCTGAGTAACTGCGACCTACTGACCACGCAAAGTATCTGAATCATGCTGAGGGTTTTGCAACCGGCACATAGCCAAAGTGCAATTTGAGCTGCTCCAGAAACACAAAAGTGAGTATCGTATGTGGAGCGAGACGGATAAATGCAGGTACCAATCCTTTGAAGAAGCCTAACGGTCCGGTCACAGCGATGTCCAAGCCGCAACTAACCAAACCCTAGAGACATATGAGAGGAACAATATGAGACAAATCAGTAATGTGAAACTGAGATTAATTAGCACAAAACTTAAACAGAAGTATGTCAACATTGAACGCATGCAGTAAAAGCGAAGATTTAGTTTGAACTAATTCGAATGAGCATGGCACTACAACAAAAGAGATTCAAGTCTTCACCGTTAATCAGTGCGAGTTTTTGGTGTAAGCGAAGAACAGAGCTCATGGATCTTCAGATTGTGGACCGTGAGTAAGGCGGGGCCGTATCCACTGAATAAGCAGTCGCAGACAAGCCACTACAGTTTCGAGGTCGCGATGTGTTTTTCTGTGACAAACGTTCTTCTTATCAAATGCCACAAAAGTCATTTGGTGGCACTGTTATGTGGTGGGTATGGCCCACCATTCAATAAAGCCAACGCCTATCGTCTTTCCTTGAGGCACAAGAAGTAAACAGGGGCGTATGAACCAAATATTTTTGGTCACAAACTCTGGTTTAGACTTCGGAAAATGCTGGGTTACTAATCTGAATTAGTCAAAAGATGTAAAAACTCGACTACCGGTTATTGGCTCCCAACGGTTCGCTACTCTGCGGATCAGGTCTTTTGACTAAAGGTTCGGAGTGGGCTCTGCCAACGACAATCGCAAATTCGGTTTGGGCAGCCGTGTACGACGCCCACTAAGCAATCTTGGTCGTGACGGATGATGGATAACGTAGAGTCTGAGGTAGTTGACATGCATGATGAAGATTACACCATTCCGTACCACTAAGGTTCCCCATTTTTGCAATCATAAATCACGTCTACTGCCCGATAACCCGACTTATGAGCATCTTATTAACTGTCGGTCATATGTAACTAGTTTCTCTTATGGCACCAAAGTGGCTGCATTCGGTTCCTGTTTTCTACAGCCTAAACAGAACCCGAACGATCATCGTATCACCAGGTCGGAAAGACTGTTTCGATTCTTCTTTTCCGACAACTGCTAATGCTTATAATTTCACTACATATACTTTATTAATCCCGAATTTAATTTTGGCTGGTTTTACTTTGGCTCTAATATGAAAACTTAAACTTCAGTTAGTGCAATTTAGACTAGCTATCAACGCAAATAAGCTATTAAGTCGTGAATGAAGCGGTTTAGAATTTCAAAAAATGCACAATTAAAAAATAATGTGGCGAAGTGTACCCAATACATTCAAAGTTCCACTGTATTGTTAAAAAAGAGACAATCATGACCATTAGGCCTGAAGTGACACCGAGTTAGATAAGGCTGAAACCAGCTTAGACATGGCAACTGGCATAAAGACTGGGGATTCTCCTTCCATTTTGCGGTTTCTTCCCCCGGGCTACTTGAAAGCAGATGATTTACGAACAGTGATGTGATTGCCCCCTTTAGAATTACCACCATTACAAAGCTAAAATAAGGATTCGGAGGGAAAACGTAGGAAAAATTACTCAACGTGATGACCTCGAGCGGAGAAGAGCTACCACGAACTAACTAATCATTAGCGGTTCGAATGCCATGCACTGACAAGCAGCAGAAATCCTACGCACATCTGAATGATTCAATGAGAGATTTTAAACTAAGTGTGGATGGGTCCTATGAACGGAAGCAGAGTGCAACCACAGTTTATATAGCGCCGACTTAGTTTAGCAATAGTCAGACTCAAAAATAATGTCTTCTCTGTTTTATTTACCAAACCGTTCCAAAAAATTTTAACGAAAAATGGTTGGAGAATAAAACGGTCGGAAAATTAGTGATTGCTGTTCAAGTGATTCTGAAAATTGCCATTTGATCTGTTACCTGATCCTGCTGCAGAGATTGGAAAAACATCAGAGTAAAAAAGGGGGTCGTTGATTACATTTCAACGAAACTATTCCCTGAATTGCGGGAGTTTATTTATTGTTCGAGTTTATAATGAACATTCCTCAGGTTTACTGTCCATTTTGCACACAATGAAATTAAGTTATCGGCTTCAGCACTTCTGAAGATTTCTCTAACCACAAAAAATTCGAGTGAACATATCGGAATCAAAACATAAAGACTCAACAGAACTCACTGAGTATTGCCCTGGAGGAGCGTTCATTAAACGAGTTTTCATCACATCGAATGGCTGCGTAATGCAGGTGGCCACGCCAGCCTAAACGATAGACGAAACCATTGAAAACACCACTTAATTCGTGAAGTTCATTAGTAGATCGGCTACTCATGAGTAACCAAAGATTCATTCAAAAATGAATTCGTAAAATATGGTTTACTTGACCCACGTGCAGCCATGCGACCATTCTATGCAACACTGATACACCCCAAAACCTAAAATCACTAGGATAAGATATGTCGATAAACATAGCTGGCTGGAAAACCTTTAATCTGTACACGCTGAACATGAAGTTGAATGCGTGCTACCTGGTGGCATCACTACTCGCATCCGTCCCGTGAAAAATCAACACAATCCACATGGATGTACTCAGGCTGATTTTTTTTAGAGTGACGCACAGTACGATCACAAACGTATTATGATAAAGAGGAATACCGATGTTCACAAATAACGCACGGATCACTAATTAGGAGGAACATGTGAGAAAAGGTCAGCATAGTTCGGTTTCATCTGAGCTGGCACTAACTGTGCAACTGGCATGGTGAATCTGGGTCGGAACTCGCAATCAGCGAAAAACGATCAACTGTATCCCAGACTAAACTGAGGTTTGTAAAAACAATATGAATTACAAAAACAGGGTCATTCTTCATTCCTTGAAATTCTCAGAAGAAATTCGACACCTTAGGGTCCGGTTATCTAGATGCGCATAACAATATTTCATGTTATGAATTAGCCGCACAGGCTATTCTGACCAAACAGAAACAAAACACACTTCAAAATAACTCCGACATGATTACCCTCACTTATTCATATATTTTGTGCCCAGAATTGGCATCTTTGACTTTATGTGTACAGATACGATTAATAAGATGAAGAATATTGTCTACAAGAATTTCAGAAAATGGCTTGCGACGCCTGTGATAAGAATTGCTAACTGTGATCGTAAACTTGGTTTCGCAACGAGTTTGGCGTCCATTAACTGCTCTCTCTCCCTCCCTCTCCTTCTCTGTCTCTCTCCCGCCCTTCCAGTAGACTCGCGAAAATTACAGCAGACAAGTAAGGGGTAACAGAGAGAACTCGAAGTTAAACAAAATTGACTATCGGTGTTTGGTTGAAAGAAAAGTGAAGTGACCTTCTTGCCTTGAAGGAAAGACCCTCCAACTTGCATGCAACAGCTGGAGTATGCAAAGGCCATCAAAGATTAATTCCGAGAGTAACACTTAAGGACTTCACATGACTGACACAATCTGCCGGTTCGCCTTCAATGTATATGCTGTTGGATAAAGACAGGAAGACGTAACAGTGGAAAAACTCGAAAAATTAATCGCGATTAAGATTTGAACCAAACGGTGTAAAATACGTGACGATGATGTCAGAATTGCCATTATTGTGTGATGTAATGGACATGGAAATACCAATCCCATCAGCATACTAGAAGAGGCAGACAAGAGGGTAATAGGTAAGTCGGTAACTCCCGTTATAGAAAGAAAAGGAGATAGAATAGCATCTTTAAGCATACCGGAGCTTCTGTGTGACACCGTTCGCTGTCCTCTTCCCAATGTGATAAACTGATATCGTTAAAAGAAATAGTTAATGAACTACCTGACAAAATGAGAGCGACAACCTAATGCTTGTAATCGGCTAAGTGAAAGAAAACGGAACACAGAGCCAAAGACTGCTGAATAATGTAAGAGGTACGTAGGAGCCATTTCTCTGTCGTTCAAAAGATTGAAGCAAACTGAGGACACTACACCTAATGATTATATATATATATATATACACACATATATATATATATGTATAGAAGCAGGAAGTAGTATCTGGATGCATAAAGAAAATTTGCCCGGGAGCACACGACCGGTTTGGCGGTTATTGTCGCTCGTCAGGTAAGCGTACCCGATGCTCTCTTGTCCAAACATCCGCATACTTGCATATATATATATATATATATTATATATTATATATATTATACATATATATATAGGAAGCATAAAGATGTACTAGCAGTCGCTAAGAATTTCTCCACAGGTTTCCCTTACTCTATCTGTTTATAAACTGTAACAAGACCAATCAAGCATGCGTGACCTTGATTGTCAAAATAAATTCGTCTAAACATGAAGCACAAAAATTCCACAGATGTTTTCGGCCATGGAATTTGTCCCAGTGTGCGTCCGTAAGCGATAACAAGCTCGCTTATCAAACAGGAAAACATTTTTTTACCGAACATTACCCATGATTACGCCTGAACCTAAAGGCTGAAGAGTTGGTAAATTTTGCTTTAAATAGTCTCTAAAAATCACGGTCGATCACGAACGAGAAAATCTTCATTTACATTACAGTTGATCCTGCGTTAAGGTCATTTGGTCGCGCTGAGTCAATCACTTGCATGGTTATCGTGACAATGAAGTAGTGAGCGAGAAGCAGCGAAATCTTTTGGCGCCACAATGTGGAGAATAATCCTTACGGCACGTTTGAAGCACGCATGCAGTGGAAGAGATATGTTCCATAGCCATTAGGGCCAACTACAAGGGGGGGGGACTCGGCAATCTCGACCCTGAGCCACAGAACGTCCCACCAAGTCAGGTGTGGTTACGAGCCGGACGACAGCGAGTTGCCGTCTACCATTAAAATGACTAGCAGATTTGGGATTCGAACCTCTGACTCCTTCGGTAACAGATGACATTGTGGGAGATAATGCACAAACTAAAAAACTACGATCTACTCAAATCATTTAGGCACTTCAAGATCACCTTTTACATAATAATAAACGAATAAACTGTGCCCATAGCATGTCTATCATGAAGGAAATCGCATCAGGAAATCAACAAAGAATTAATATATTTACGCTAAAATTTTACGACGGAACTTCTTTTCCCTTATCCTGGCACGTTATTACCAATATTTCACATGCCCTTCTCCGGATAGAATGGAACGATATTTGAATCCTCGAAGTATGGGTTGATGGCGCAATAAAGCAGGGAACTTCATGAAAAATGCCGAGCCCCTTAATCTAGCGATTCACTAACTTTGCTGATGGATGCAGAACTGACACTGATTGAGAGATGCAAACATTTCTTTTAACCATCTCAATGGTGCACATAAAACATTAATTCACGTTAGAATGAGATCAGGAACAACACAGGGAAAAGAAAACAGCACAGGCAAACTCAAGAAAGTGTTTAGCGGAAACAGATTGGCTAACGCTAAGGCAAGTATACATTTTGGATCAGTCTGGTCGATAAAACCTCACAAAAGACCAACAGTTTCAAGTCACACTTTCGTACAATCATTTGGAATGCTTGACCGGGGTCAATTCGATCACCAAAAGTTATAAGATGTTTCGCGATCGACGAGACCGGGTTCCTTATGCTTGCCTTCTGCTCGGGCGAAGAAGTCATTTTTACTAACCATCTGGGCACGTCCTATCTAATACGTTGACCGAGGCACCGATCCGTTCTGCTTGTCACCACAGCTGCCACTGAACTGATAAATTATATGAGCGGCGTTTAGGTCAGGCATCATTGTCGACTATCCGTGAGAATTCAGTCCTTTGGCAGTGGGTAGAATGTTCAGTTTACCAGAAAAGTAGGTGCGCTTTAGCGCACGCTTGAGGTTTTGGCTGATTCGGTTGAATAGATGATCATCCTTGGGGAAGGTGATTACGACCCGCTTTTCTCCATTGAATCAACTTGAGTTCCTTTACGTCGTTATCTTCTGTAAACCTCGATAAACTTATCCGTTTGCCCTGAGAGTTTTCGGGACTTGGCCTGCATTGCAGATATTTCGAGCTCCATACAAAAGTGTTCTCACGAGACCCCGTTCGTAGATCCCCGGCGAACTGTCTTTTGCATTGTTCTACCTGGACATCTAGTCATTAGGATAGCTAGGAAGCCTAGACTGTTGTCTTTTTCTCTTTCGTCTGTGGCCGAAAGGTTTCCGTGTAGCGTTCAAATGATCGGAGAATTCAATAAAATACGCGTCTCATCGGTAAAAACTGAAGAATATATCTGCTACTGCAGGTTCAGAGGGGCTACCCATCACAACACTGACAATGTCTGTTTGACCACTCCTCAAAGTCAGATCCCATGTTTTTGGTAAATAAAAGCGTGAGATCCTAGCGGGATAAGGCAGAAATAAGTAAAGATTCAGTGTAGAAATTATCATATAGATAATCTACAATTCCAGGTGAGGACACATTAGCGAAAAGCGAGTCAGCATTACGGGAAACATTTTCTGATAATTTACTGACAAGTGGTACTGTAACGACAAGACTACACCTTGACGTGGTGTGACGGCGCGCGTGTCTCCACGATCCAACGAGCTATACAGGATGGCTTATCTCGAGCCGAAGATCCAATCATGCCTGGAAGGTCAATGGGTAGAGGCCTGACGGAGTAGTCTCCTGGTTCTCCAAGTTGGGGGTTGAAACGAATTAGCAGCTCAGTCGTAAAAACGAGTGGAAGACTAATTGATCCAAGTAGATGGGCGCCCACTCAGCCATGCCCCGCTGCCTTGCGGTCAGGTTCTTGTCAGAACCAAAGGCTTTGGTTGAGAACCCTAATCGTTCTTCTGCTTAGCGACTGGACTCCCAACCAGTACCCGTCCATTATTCCCCATGAGTTACACGCCTACAAATAATCCCGTACTGCATCGGTCGTCCCGAGAGATAATCAGGACCGCGCTGCCCATTGCATCGAGCGCGGTGGGTAGTGATAAGTATGCTACTGCTCAGAGCTCCCTCTCTTTTATTCAACCTGTCTCTTCTGTCTCAAACCCAATCTCTTTGCTCCTTATGCCTATCCATAGTATCTCCATTGATAACACGCCCGATACTCGCAACGGTTTATTGTCAAGTAGTGTAGTAGGTGGTTTTCAGTCTGTTAGCTCACATTTTCTCAAGCCTCGTCAGCCTTTGAATTTTGGTTCCTTCAATGTGCCCACTTTAATGCAGGCTGGCCAACAGGCGTGCTTGACTCTGACAGTGGACTGACTCACGCTCGATTGATATCTGCTGCATGAGTGAAACACGAATTCAGGATTCGAGTAGAGTAATTCAACTGACTGGGCCTAATGTCTCGTCAAGATATTTCCTTCATAGTTCAGGAGACTAAGCAGCTCAAGCTGTGGGTCAACGCGGTGTAGGGATAGTCTTGAGTGAGAAGGCTGAAGCAGCCCTTTTAGACTGGATCCCAGTCAACAGTCGCTTGTGTGCCGCGGGACTGCAGGGATCAGTCGGCGTCCGAAAGGATAGTAATGTTAGGCGTAGTTTATTTGTTATCTCAGTATACGCCCCCACAGACTGCAGCACTGACATGGAGAAGGACGAGTTTTACGATGACCTGGTCACCCTTTTTCGGAAGAGCAAAGGCTCTGACATTGTAGTGGTGGCACAAGTTAGAAAACAGAATGCATCGGAATCCTGTTTAGGTGCGCGATGCGCCTTGCCGGCACAGCGAACAGACAACGGAGAAAGACTTCTCCAATTCTGTGCAGACAATCACTTATTCTAATCTAGTACGAATTTCGGACACAGTTCGCGTCACACAGCGACATGGCATTCTAACTCGACAGGTACTTTGAGTCAGATTGACCATATCGCAGTTGGTTACCGTTGGCGCGGTTCTTTCCAGAACTGTAGATCACACTGGACCACGTACGTCGAATCGGACCATGCTTTAGTTTTAATGCGATTTTTGCTGAAGCTCAATAGCCATCGACGTAGGCCACAAACCCGATTGGCTGTCGAACGTTTGTCTGATTCGGCTGTTCGAAACAGCTACGAACATAAACTATCCGAGGGACTAAGAACTTCGATGAGCAGCAATATAGACGATCAGTGAAATCAAATTAAGCAGGCGATGCATTTGGCAGCAAATTTAGCTTGTGGTCCTAGATCTAGCGTTCATCAAAGACAATGGATCTCGCAAGCGTCACTAAGTCTAATGGAGCAAAATCGCCAGCTGTCTAACTGCAAGAAAGTGAATAAGATGCGTCGGCAGTTGCAGCGTCAGTTGACGATAAGCCTTAGGAATGACCGCGAAAACTGGTGGGGTAAAGTAACCAGAGAGATAGAAGTGGCGTCCACTTCGGGTAACAGTCAAAGACTGTTTATGCTTATACGCGACAGCGGTGGGCGGCGAACGTCGGTTAGTGAAGTCCTGTGCGATAGGACTGGAGAGCTCATCCATGGTAGACAGGATTGACTGGACCGTTGGGCAGAGCATTTCAAGGATCAGTTTAGCTGGCCATACGCTATCGCATCTAGTCCGACGCCTGGAGCTGTGAATCCTTGGAAGATGTCACTTGATCCCCCAACGGAAGTGGAAGTGGGGTCGAATATTCGGCTTCTGAAGAGGGGAAAAGCTGCCGGCCCTGACGAACTTCCCTCAGTTCTTTTCAAATTGGGTGGAGAAGTGCTGATGAAATCACTTACCTCCTTGCATTGTAATATTTAAAACGAGGAGCGCATCCCGCTATCGTGGGGTAAGTCACTGATTATACCCATTTCAAG
>LUCM01003675.1:0-34210 GCA_008360955.1 Fasciolopsis buskii | reverse complement strand
GAGCATTGTACTCGCATACCTATGGTTGCGTTAGGGTATACGGTGAACTGTCACGTTCATTCGAAACAACTAGCGGCGTTCGACAAGAGTGTCCCATCTCCCCATTCTTGTTCAACTTCGTCATGGACGAGGTGATGGAAGATATTGTGGGAGGTCTCCGGGATGTAGGAGTCGAACTAGGAAGTGGAGGAAAGCTATGTGACCTAGATTACGCAGACGACGTCGTGCGCCTGTTCGAGTCTGCGGACCGTGCAAAACGGGCACTAGTAGACTGTCGAGATCGGTTGCTCGGTTTGGCATGTGCTTTGCACGTTCAAAGTGCAAAGTGGTGTTACAAAACTGGACGACAGCAGCGCCGAACTTGATACTGGATGGAGAGGAACTTACGATTGTGGACCGTTTCACCTAGCTTGTTAGCTGCGTGTCCAACAATGGTAACTCGGGAGTGAAGGTAAATATGCGTATATCGAAGGCTCGGGCAGCTTACGCCGGATTGAAGCACTTGTGGCGTCGGCCTGATATTTCACTGAAGTTGAAAGGTCGTGTGTACTGTGCTGCAGTGCGTTCAGTTCTGTTGTACGGTTGCGAGACGTGGAGTATGCGTGTGGACGATGTTCGTCGGCTAGAGGTACTCTACCATCGATGTCTTCGTAGTATGGCTAGGATTGGATGGAGTGACCGGATGAGTACTCTAAAGGTTGGGAATCTGGTATTGGGTGCCACTTCTGAGAATAGCTTGTTTCAGCGTATGAAACATAGTAGCCTGCGCTGGTTGGGTCAAGTGTTGCGTATGACGAACACTCGTCTACCATACCGTGCCCTATTTTGTGTTCCTCCCAAGGAGTGGAAGAGGCCATATGGAGATCAACAGATGACGTGGGAACGTGGAATGAGAAAATGTACAGCGAACTTGGGTAAAGTAGGTGTCTCACGCCTTCGTGGTTGGGGTCCGAAAGACACGTCAACTAGCTGGCTGGAGACACTGATGGATATGGCAGTGAACCGTGAACAGTGGCGATCGTGTTGTCATTTTCTATCGAATCAGAATGATTGAAAACACGTGCGTTTGTACAGTTAGACTGTGTTTCGTGTGTTGCCTGCAACAGCATCTCAACTTTTCCCACATTCGTAGGTCGGCTCCCTATTTCTCTTGCAAACTCACTCTTTTTATAGAAACATGCAACTTTTGAGAAAAAGCAGCAGTCAGTGAGGCTTACCTTGCTGTTCAACGCTGAACGATGATGATGGCTGGCAAGTGGTCCAAAGTATTTGATAATTCAAATGAGCCTGTTAGACAATGCGGTGTTCTTTGACGGGAGTGAGAATATGCATTAGCCAACGTGTCAACTTGTGGTAGGCGGAGTTTTGCATGCATAAGATTGGTCTTCGTGGAACTCTTTCTTTGTGGATTTTCGGAGAGTTCTTCAATCGTGACGTTTGTGTGCCTGCTGGCTCTCAGATATAAAACCTTGTACCCGCAGTACTTGGAGCTGTTTTTTCTATAAGCGAGTTGTTATCTGGAGAAGTGTCCTGGGGAAATCGCCTCCAGTCTCAGGATACTTTCCATCTTATCGAGACAGTCTTGTTTTCTTATGATCCACAGTCGCCTAACCTTACGGTAGGTTACAATCACATTCATTAACAAGCTCATTTGTTCTGCAGAACTTAACCTTTCGACCAATATATCACCGCTTCATGCATCTCTTTGTTGAAACAACTTAATGGCGCATCGTTAAACAACGCAAAATTAATCTGAAATGATAAATGAACAATGTACGGAAGGATATTTTAATTAATGTGAACGTAAGCCTAAAAATCAAGATCCTTTGAGTGCCACTCGTTAAACGTCCGTACTGCTTTCGTGATAATGGACCCCAGCACAAGCGAATGCCGTTTCTCGTAAACGCAGGGTAGAGCACAGGGTTAGAATTTTGAAGGCCCACAAACTTGGATTTTCTGTGACAAATACCGGTGATTGTTGTAACGTAAACGGGAGCACGCTTGATCGAATAATCTATAGGAAAACCTCGTGAACGGCTTTTGGAGGTTGGAAGTCTGTCAGCACGAAACATAAGGACAATTAACATCACCCTAAAAGAACAATGTCGAGCCTTACATTTATCAAAACTTCTCATTTGGACCGGCATAAAACATGGACAACCTTGTCGCTGGACCTCCACCAAAGATCCGATGAACAGCGCAAAATTCGTCTCTGTGATAATGAACATGCTAGCGGAATCCAACGAACACGTGTCCCATGGAAAAGTAATGATCTTACAGTACAATCTTCCATGTCATGTTTTTCGAGAAGTTCGTAAACATGGCAAATCAAGAGTATTGGATTCAACGCTAGTTCCTTGGAGACTGGTGAAGGACTCCAAAGCTCCGAAGTTTAATTTATTCAACCGCCGCCCCCCAATATTCCAAATCAGAACGCTATTGAGAACCTATTTCCCATTTCGAAAAAAAGTCGACGAGCTCCCTTCGCATTAGTCGCTGAAGTCTAAAGTGCAATATTGGATGGAGCACGAAATCGAAAGTGGCTTCTTAGCGAAATTGGTGGGCTACATGCCAAAAAGACTGGAAAAAGTACTCAAGAACAAAGGAAGAACTATTGATTATTAGTATAATGGAACATCACGACTCCCATATTATCCATATGATTTCGCCGTAAATAAATCCTTTTTCTTTTTCATTTATGGCCTCGCACCCTCGATTACTGCGTCGATCAGTCATATCCTGTATTGTATTACGCGACCTATAGTGTTGACATCCTGTGTTATCCGTTAGGTGTGTATTATCCGACGTCTAATGCTGACGCTTATGTCTTGTGCCTGCGTCCCCATAGTCTTGCTAATCCGACGACATAACACAAACACAATTTTGATCAGAAAGCACACCTAAGAACATTTATTCAAGAACCACACCGTATGACTACGTATGCATTGTCAAGCGATGAATTAGAGTTGTCCATAAAGCAACTAACTGACCTGATTTAATTTATAGATGCAAAAAAACGAGAGGAACCGAGAATTGACAGGACTTGGCCATATTTTTATGTCGAGTGCAGCTATTTCGTGTAAAAACTTACCGCACTTGCGCTGGCAAGCATGTGGGTGAGCGGTTTGTCATCGAAATAGCCAGTGCGTAGGAGCATAATTTTGAACTTGTCATAGAAAGCTAGCTGACCGAATGTCATAAATGCCGCCCTGAGTGAAGTCATACTGACCCCGTTGAACAATGTCAGTACACCTTCTTTTCTGATCACCTGAACAATCCCATCGATTGCATGTTTATAACTGGAAAAGTGGGAGAACAACAGAGATATAAGTTGCCATAAATGATGAGATTGACACGAACTAGCGGAGGAAGTGAAAAATAACATCACAGCTAGATGTATCCCTAAATCGACTGGGAGCAAATGAAGTCATATTCGAAATTGAAAGCACGAGATGTGCCAACTCGTATTTACCGACGACATTTAAAGATATTCATAACAAGAATGTGAACCCGCAAATAGCATTATGTCGATCCGGCGACAAAAGCAAGGCGTTGTTGTATCTCGCACTAGTAACGCAGGCAAAATAATCTGTTCGGAAAGATGTTGCCTGTCTAGTGGATGATGGCTAAAAGCGTTCTGTTCCGAGAGTGAAACAAGAAGCGATTATTAAGTTTGGGGTTAAACAAATCACCGCTGTACGAATCTAATAATAGGGGTTCTATTTAAGAAGGACGAAGCGGGTTGCATTCCGTTTGCAAGTTGACGGTGATTCTAAACTAGAACAACTGGATTGATGAGACAAACCGCTCTTGTGAGCGAACAAGATATTAACGTACAACCGCAGTTTTTTCACGTAATAACGTCAGCGAAGCATCTTGTTTGTCTAACATTATGACCTAGTGAAGTGCAACCGTTTGTTATAGCATGGCTGATGCACGAGTGCAGTGGAAGGCACATGCGTCAGCCGATATGGCCCAATACATGAGAGGAAGCCTGAAGTGACATAGATCCACAGAATTTCTCAAGATGACAATGTAATAATAAGTCAAGCCACAGCGAATCGTCACCTACCACCAAAATAAACGACGGATTTGAGATTCGATTTTCGGTGTGATGTGATTAATCTACTTGTCCACAACAGAAAAGTCCTCGAGGGCAGTGTCCGAACGTTGCTCTTCTCATTTCCAGTGGCCACTGAGCTCGGTTTTTGCACCTTGATTCTTCGGGCAAGTCATTTTGACCCACACGTTACCACAAAAAATCAGAATGTAATCGTAGATGGTGCGATGACAAGTACTCAATTCATTGGACAGCCTGGGACCATTAGTTGGTCAGGGCGCTTAGACACGTGCAAATGATGGAATTCTCTACACGATGCGTCAAACGTTCGCCGATTGTATCGTATACATAATTTCTTTCGTGTAACAGGGTACACTGAAGGCTTCTCGCGTTCCCCTAAGTCAAACGTTCTGAGTTATCCATAACATACTTGGATCGACTGTGTAACAGGGGTAAGCCGACAATGTATAAGATTCAACGCATCAATGATGAACCAGCCAACAAGTCTGAAAACCAGAGTGACCTTGAGCCACAATGTCCTATTAGTTCAAGTGCAGTAATGAGCCGGGCGACAGCCGATTGTCATTTAGTATCAAAGCGTCCAACGACAAAAGGGTCAAAAAGTTTGATCGTTTGCAGTTACTGGGACACCCCGGTCAATCTACCATTATTTGAGTCCACGTTTTCTTTTTGTAAGAAACAACAATTTGAAAAGAAGATCTTCGAGACCCGTGTATTTTGTTCACTCCTGTCCATCACATACGAGAAGCAAAACGGTTTACACGATGCAATCAACGGAGTGAACAATAAAATATTCTTCTATATTGTTATTAACGGAAGGCAAAGAACGAGCGGTTATCCTCAAATGGACAAAGAGGATACGATGTTTTACATCAGAACGGAAACCGTTTCGTTCACATTGCAGCGGGAAAGTCTAATAATAGTGAGCAAACAATTTCAATCGGTTATGGCTTCATCATTACATTCAGCCAGGTTCATATACAGGAAAGGAATTTGCCTTTTTCCTTCCAATTTGGATTTGAAGGTATGAATGCCACAGGCAGGATTGGGAAAAGGTACCATACAAAGTCGTTCATAGACGACTCCTTTCTTATCGGACTAAAAACGTCTTTACGATGTTTGAATGTGCGTTCCCTCCCAAACTGAGAACAATAGAGTGGATCGAAAAAGGTCACCGAGAATAAACTTTCTAACGGATGTCTTGTCCTCGGTCCGTATCAGGTAACATTTGATGGCGGTGCACCATCTGCAGCCGAGTCTGATAGTGGAAAGCTAATCATTATCACTCCTGAAACACCTTTTACAACCTCCTTGAAGCTCAAATGTGGTGGAAGGATTGTACTCCATGGCTCCTAAGGCTCAGTACACGGAAAGGAAACACCCGGCAACCGTGATCCTGAAACTTGGAGTGGAACAGAACCACAAGGTTTCATAAGGTCAGGAGCACTGGGGTTTTTTAGTCGTTAGTGGTCAAACACTTGAAGTTATTACTGTCCACCCCACTGGACCGTGAAGCAAATCTCGATGGTTGATATCGTACCTATCGATTTCAATGTGGATAACCATGCCCACAACGGTACAGTATAGGTCAAAATCACAGCCTGTAACAGAATTTGGGAGGCAGCAGTCCACATAAGGAAACTAAGACCCACAAAGCTTGAGTTTAAATCTCGATGCCAGCATCACTCGTCCGGAAACACCGCGTAATTTTCTAGAGACAAAATAAGAATAATCAAAGCTGGTTTAAATATCATTTTCATCAGTTAAACTAGTATCGTTGGTATGCAATAAAAATGTCCTGTTGTTTATTCAAAAGTCACTAATCCGTTTATTCTGAGGACAAATAGCATCCACGGATAAGCCCACAGCACCAAGAAAATGATTCGTTCGCAGATAATTTTAGTCTAGTTCACGATCTATGGATGGATAAGTTAAACCAAATCGGCTACACCAGTTATGCTGCAAATCAGTTCGGGTTGTTCAGAGTAGGAAACAAAGTACAGTACCTTACGCCTCACAGTGAAAGCCTATGGAACCATCAGTCCCCGTCAAACGAAAATACTGTCCCGATACGGACGAATTTCACTACTGGAACACCATACCAGATGAAAGATAAACACCTCAAGAAAACAGATCTGGTCGATCTCGGTGGTATTTAAGCTAGTGTGTTTGTGTGTGTGTGTGTACATATGCGAAACCGTATCAAAAAAACATGCACTACAGCGCTGGATGTGACATTTGCTACATTCCCGAGAAATATCAAAAATAATTGATCGTTGAGTTCCGACGGACACTTGGATTTGAAAAACTAAGATACTACCATACAAACAAACAAGTGACTTGTGGATAAGTGAAATATTCGCGAATTTAAGTTTAATGTCTTGTTAGACTAAGATAATTTGGACATGGATTGCACGTGAACTACAGACAAGCATCCTCCATGGGGCAGCGAGTGGTGACTGCCATCTTTGCCGTGAGACGATTAGCATGAGACTCAACAAATGATTATAGTCACTGACCGGTAAGTCGTAGAGCCTGTTTTGGTTTCCAAACTGAACTGGTAGCTTTGTTACATTTTATTTGAAATAACAATGTACATCATTTTTCTGGAAGGGGGCCGCCGCCAACAGAAGGCGGCCAAGTGGGGAAGTTGACCGGCGGTGGGAGAATTCGAGCCCGCGGCCTTCACGTCCAAACGCCACGGCCTTATACACTTGTCCACCGCTGGTAACAGTCACAACCGCCACATCCATAAACAGTGATTAGTGTCCGTCGTGCGATATAGGCTTCTCACCTGAGACACAAGCTCGAAGTTTCCATTACCAACAACAGTACATTCTCTGTCCAACACAATTCGCCACTGTCCGGTTAGCAACCATGCCTGACCTACTGTGAACTAATGCGGTTCGCTGCTCGATATTTCAGAGTCAGACTGTCGAGTACTCTCGACTGAGCAATAAGCCGACGAAGCTATAGCGGAAGTTCCTTGTATTCTACTTCTCTCCAATCTTCTGATGACGAACAGAGCGCAGCGTTTGTCCGTCAGATTGGTTTAGTTGTGTAAGTATCCACGTTGAACTTTGGTCTACGCTTTTTCTGTTTTTGTGCCTTCCCAGTCGGCCAATCAACCCCTGTGAAGATGGATGTCCCAGTGCATGCTAAAACAGTACTAAATTTAAATGGTGACTATTAATTCCCAAACAGGTGATCAGGAGAAGATACGTTGCCTTGACAAAACGCTTTTATCGGCTTGGCTTAAGCTTTATTCATGCCGGATTTAAATGATGATTTAAATGATAGCTTGCCAAAGCTAGAAATGAGCTGTCTTGCCCAGGCAATTCCCCATTACGGTTAAGTAGGAGAAAACCTACAATCTTTAATCGGTTCAGCTGACAATCTTCAATTCTGTCTCGGTTTTTACAATCATTACCATTGAACCAACGTGCTTTTTGGCTGCTTTATCTCACAGCATCGTTTATCCAAAGAAAACCAGAAACAACAGGAGATCAATTGAATAGCAATGAAATGAAGAACTATATAGATGAGAAAAGATTTCCAATGCAAGAAGGTCACTGACTGGGGTATTGAGTTATATCACCTACTGTTTCCAACCATTGACTGAGGGAATCCCGTAAGCCCAACCCAGTGATTGGATTTGCATCGGCCAGTCCATGCGTTAGGTTTTTCATATCACTTTCTCATGTCATCGACTGGCCAACTCGATGAATCTTCCAATCACTACTTGCCTTGGAGAACCCCGTAAAGTGGGGCAGGCATGGTCCCAGTAGAAAATGGGGTTTTACAGTGTAATTAGCAGCACATGACATAACGGCATCCCAAGGCCACATGCATGTTTCAATTAGCCCTGTCTTAACAGCCCTAACCACACCTTCCCATGCTCTGGTTTTGATTGTTACCATGCCGCACAGTAAGCATGGAGGCAAACGATTAAGCCACCGACTACTATATCAATTAAAGCTGATCACGGCAACTACATTCTCGAAGCCATCCGAAGAGAGGGGCCTGCAGGTCACGAGCCGAAAATCCGAGTCACATTACTCGACTAAATCTAATTTCATCCAAGCGAAGTTATGCAAAGTATTCGTTGAAAATTCCCGTTTCTGCACACTCCAAATTCAGTTCTGTCCGGTCTCTTTTAGCAGGAGTTGCACAATCTATAGGACTAAAGAAAATTTTCCTGAATGGTAAGTTGAGACGTCACACTGTCCACAAGCATGTTACCACCGTTCAAGTCTCCACGATCAACACGGTTTCTGAAAGCACATAAACTTGAGGTAAACAGCTAGAGTCAGACGACCAGTCGAACGATCCTTGAGACAATAACTATCGAATGAAGAAAGAAACTGATCAGGACCATCAATAGGGATGCATTCCATAAGCTAAAAATGCCTGGTGCAGGGAGATTTCAACCCACAGATGCCGAAAAAATTGACCACTGGCGAGCCCGGCCGATAATTGTAAACTCCGAGGCTTAACCTCCATTTCAACACATGCACACATACACACATGCATACACACATATACATACTCTGGCAAGATAAACAATTTTGATTTCAAGTTCAACTAAGTCAGAACTTGATCGGTTTAGTCATTCACACGAAATCGGAAACGTGTCGCCAACACACTTTACTATCGACAAACCAGAGATTTTAAGATTCATTATTATCATATCCGAATAATCCACTGCCTACGTGCCGTCCCTGGAACCGTAGTAAAAATTACAAAGTCGGACACAGATGCCGGCCACATGACCGAGACTGACTGGTGATACACCCAGTCGGTCGCCAGATGCACAGGCAAACGTGTGGACGGCTAATGGTAACAGATGCGACATTTGGGGGAAACCATGCGACTGGCGGACAGCATAGTGTGATGGCGCATAGGATCCTAAGTTGCACTATCATCAATCGAGTGGGATAAATAAAAACAAAAGACATCATCGAACATAGACATCCACTGAATGACCCCAATAGACTGTGACTTGACACGTAGTGCTCATTGTATGTGGTACAATACTGTACCCATGCAGCAAGAACAGTATAGTCCAGTGATACATTAAAATGCCACAGGGAGAAGAGATGCTAGCGAACTAGAACATAAGGCCCTAGCAAAATATTTGTATTTGTATAAAGTGGACTTCCGAAGTCCACTGCAAGTTTACTAACGAAAAGAATAGTGGTACAATGCCGACCGACTTACACTAGAACTAACTAACAGTAGTAGCATTCGATTCTCCCATCGGTAAAATATACTCGTTTATATTACTCCATCACTCTAACCTTGAACAAATCTAGGCCTGGATCTCCACAATCGGCATTTTCTTAACTGTCTCCGAAACATTACTGTACTGAAATTGGCCCATGATTTCGAGAGCTTTTTGCATCACATACAATCGTAATTTATAGTTGCAAAATAAATCGCCTGGGCAAAATAGTGACTAACCGTTTGTATGCGTCTTTCCGGAACTAACGATCCGGTCGGTTGCGATGTCCTTTTAGACCGAATGGACCTTCATCCGACCAATGACTATTTGACGGCCTTTGTCACAAAGGCTATCGACCGGTGCAGCTGCTTAGAGGCATGTCTTGTCGTCATAACCGTGTTACCGACCGACCTGTATTTTGGACGTTAACCGGCCTGGCGTCCAACGAGCATTTATTAGCACAATCAAAACTGCTTCCTTTTCAAATTATTTGACTGCTGTGATAATTCTTATTACCAACACATATCCACCTCCGCTGGGATCCCTCTTAAGACTTTCTACTGAAAATAATAAATATTCGCTTATCATTTGCGCTGCGCACAAGAAACACTATTAAACTACAATGCACAAATTTGAACTCGGAAATTTTCTACTGTTACGGCAAACCGACATCAGAAACATTATATATATATATATATATATATATATATATATATATATATATATATATACATATATATATATATATATTGATTAAGCTTTATCAGACAAAATTCATGACGTGGAAACAGACGTAGTTTAGTTAAGCACATCTACTGGATCCGACGTTTCCAGTTAACGATTTTCGGCACTAACCACATTCGGCAATTAAAACAATCAATAACAAGAGCAATTAAAGGGAGAACGAAAGCACGACACTGCTGCAGATTTATTTATTTGATTAAACGCAATAATTTAATTAACTACCGAAGAGATGGATATGTTTGAGTCAATCCACAGATTCAATCGCATTTCGTAAGACCAGAGACACCGTTCGGGATACACAAGTCTTTATTCTGTTCCGCCGGTAAGCTGATCTTGTTGTTCCCAATTACGACCCGAACGAGATTGCTTATCGATTCCATTCAAAGACGCGCCAAGTTAAGTGCACTGGGCTTTGGTAAAGTTTGAGAACAACTTTGAATTTCAACACCGCCAGTCACCTTGGCATTAAACAGAAACTCGTCAACGCCCGACCGGTGACCATAACAGACCCAGTAAAATCACACATCAAGCCTACTACCATATGTCGGGAGAAATTTGCCACATACCCCCGAGAGCGCGTGGCTTTTCCATGGAATCCAACAGCGCTTATTTTCTAATTTGCTGCAACACGTCGGCTCCAGGAAAACCGTGGATCACTGCTGACCAAATGCAACAGCTGGAGATAAGCTTGGAACATTTCGTGCTTCTCGACAGCATTGATTCAATGCGGGAAGTCTGAAGATTCTTCACGAACAAAACTCGTCAAGACCGTACTAGACAGTGTTTTATTTAGTAGGCTAACAAAAAGATCACTTTCCATTCAATAGATCTACTGGTCTCTTTGATGGTAGACAGCAATTCGCCGTCACCTGGTTCGTTATCTCAGCTGACTTATATGATTTTATACCACTCAAAGTTTCAGGGTCATGACTGCCACCCCTCTATGTACAGTAGGTCCCAATGGCCATTGGTCATGCCCTTCCCATTACACTCATACGGCAAGCATGCTATAAAAATCTTAGAAAACCAGTTCTTTCGACCGTCAGAGCTAGTTTATTTCCTTTCAGTAACTCATGCTCCTTCCGTTGCAGCAATTCCACGATGAACCGATGTGAAACTAACCAACCGATGTCTCTACCTGAGTCCGGTTGACGCTATCGTCTCCGTGCTCAATCTAAAAACTGTACCGGTGTCATTGGAAAGCATAAGGTGCCAAGGTCTCCCATTTATCCACGGTAACCCGGAGCATGAAGAAGTGGATCATGAACAAAGCCGAGCTCGCTTCCAATAGCCGAGTGTGATCTGTAGTGGTCAGCAATATCTGTGAAGTCTTTATTTTCTACAAGTCCTGTAGTGTAGTGCTTTTTACTGAGTTCATCTACTGGAGAGATAATGCAATAATGGTATAAAAATGGATTAAGAAAAATAGGAATAAGTGGACAGACGAAGTTTGGATGTGAACTCTTATAATCCAATGTAATCAAGTACAGCAATAAAACCATTCAGTATTCCTGTCCCTCTGAGAATGGGTGCTTTGGCTTCAAAAATGGCTACTAGACCTAAATGACTCTAAAAACGCTGCGAATCTCGAGAAGCCATAAGCTTCTCGTGGACAAGTTCCAAACAAAGTTCTAGGACGAAGATGGATTTTCAGCGCACTCCATCGTATTGACTGATCCTGGATAATGCTTCGTGAGCGCCTGGAAAGTAATTACAAAACAACTGTGAGAAACGTAAGACTCTTTTTAGAACATGCTTGAAGGCTGAGTGCAGCGGAAGCGGCATGCTCCATAGCTTTTAGAACCCAATGAGCTGCAGGACGTTGGCAACAATGACTGAAAATAGTGGTTGGACGGGTATCAACAGATCAGGTTTGGTAACTAGCAAATTGCTGTCCACTATCAAAGTACCCGGCAGATCGAGGATGTTAATCTGACATTTTGTGGTAACACGCTAAATTCGCTTGACCACTGCCGATAAGAAGCATACGACAGTATGGTCATCGGCATCTGCGACGAACGGCATATTGAGCACCCAGGATGTCTGACCTTATCCATAAATCGTGTGGACTAAACAATCAGTCACTGGACCTCAGCAGATTACAAAAATCCTAGACTGCCCTAAAGCTTTGTAGATCGGACCTTTCGATCAAAGGGTCGGGTTATGGCCCCCTAAATCAATCCTCTATTTCGATCTGGGCGGCCGAGTTGTTAGAACCTCATTGACAAATTGTTGATAACGATGAGGAAGGTGGAGAATGGAGGACCTAGTATGCGAGTTCTGATTAATGTTTCTTTTTCAATCATTGTTTTCGACTTTAGTAGTGGTCCAGATAACACCCGATTTGTATATAGATTTCTGTACATAGAATAAGTAAGGATCTTTCTCTGAACCTTGACTTTCAACTGCTGCTACAGAAGGATGAAGCGGCCCGGAAAGTCCAACTGAACAATTAGAAACAATGCGGCAGAACGGTGAGTGAATCTAAAATGTGCCATCATTCAAATAATTAGAATCGATTCTGTAACCGAATGCCCCAAGGAGGATCAACAAGCCGCACCGGAAAATTTTGCATCTTCAACGAGTATTATGGGCATGCAATGAAACTCAACATCACCACCACCATCATCATCATCATCATCAGCGTTCACCGTTAAACAGCAAGGCAAGCCTCACTGACCGCTGCCTTTCCCCAGAGTTACACGTCTCTATAAAAACAGTGAAGATCAAAGGGGAACACGGAGTCGATCTACCCAGGCGGGAAAAGATAAGTTGCTCCTGCAGCCAACGGAAGAAAAACAGTCTAACTGTACAAACGCACGTGTTTTCAATCATTCTGATTCGATAGAAAATGACAACACGATCGCCACTGTTCACGGTTCACTGCCATATCCATCAGTGTCTCCAGCCAGCTAGTTGACGTGTCTTTCGGACCCCAACCACGAAGGCGTGAGACACCTACTTTACCCAAGTTCGCTGTACATTTTCTCATTCCACGTTCCCACGTCATCTGTTGATCTCCATATGGCCTCTTCCACTCCTTGGGAGGAACACAAAATAGGGCACGGTATGGTAAACACGTGACCCAACCAGCGGAATCTACTAAGTTTCATACACCGAAATAAGGTATTCTCAGAGCCGGCGTCTAATACTAGATTCTTGACCCCCACATTGCTCACCAGGTCACTCCATCCAATCTGAGCCACACTGCGTAGACATCAGTGGTCGAAAAACTCCAGCCGACGAACATCTCCCACACACATACCAACAACCGTTATCCGTTTCCTGAATCGAGACCAAAGGGACGTCCTAGATGCGCCTCATTCGAGGACATCCGACCTACTCTAGCATTCATGTCTCCTGCCAACATCGCCATGTCACCCGGCCTTGTTGTGCGTAACGGGCCGTGCAGCTTTTGATAGGAAGTGGCCTTGACTGTATCTGGGCTGCAATCTGTTGACGCGTACGCTAATGCAACAAACAAGTTGCGTCTATCAGAGCGAAGTGTATTTACTTTGCATGAACTTCTAAGTCTCACTGCGCATAGCCGGCCGTCAACTAGGATCCACTCAAGTAGGGCAACCTCAGTCCTCCCACTGAGAGCCACACCAGCACCAACAACACCAGAAGCCGCAACCTCAAGTTCCCCAGAAATCTTACGAAGGACTAGATGGGGATATCAGTCAGATAACAGAGCTGAATCAAAGTCTTTTGAATACAACATATATCGATGGCTAGGGTTTCTAGCTAAACACCCCTGTTGACTCGTGCGAACACGCACCAGTGTTCGCAAATTGAAGGTCGCCAGTTTGAAGGGGCATCGAGGACGAAGAAGTGCATTAGCCAGCGGAAGCGGGTTCGGGGAGATTTGGATGCTATCTGAGGGAGAACGGGAGAGAACAGGAACAGGAACTTATTCCACCGACACTAACACTAGCCTGGCCGACTGCAGTTCACGAAGAATGCAGGGAAATAGGTTGGGAAGAGGAAGAATAACACGAATTAGGAGAGGAACAAACAGTTGTGTACGGTGGAAAATCACTTTTGCAACTGAGAGAAAACCTATAAACGTTCGTGCGAAGATCAGTCACGTTCATGGTTGCATACATTGTGAGCCGTTCTACGTCCCTGTCGCCCAGTCCAGAGTAGTTCTTTTAATTCGAAGATGCACCCCTAACCTTTGCGCAGCCAAGAACTTTCTGCAAGACAGCAGAATCATTTCAAACAAGCCCGTGGCCGTTGACCGGTTCATACAACTCTTCGGGAAACCTGACCGGGTCAGTGGACGTGGCAAGGGGTAATGGCCTTATTTGGTTGGCGGGCCACATTCCCCACGTGGCAGTGCCACCAGCGGGCTTTTGTGGTACCTTTTAGGGAGGTTACTTCCCAGGCGAAAACCCAACACATCCTCGACGCTCCCGCTGCTCGTCCGCGGCCGCTTGTTCAGTGGGACTGAGTCTACCTTATTCATGGCTAACCGCCTAGATAGTGGCTGATCCCTTATTCGCAACCCAGGGACGCACCGAGTAGCAGGAAGCTCACGAACTTGGCACTTAGCTTTTATGAAAGGCATGAAGGATCAGCGTAGTGGAGTGTGCACGCCCCATAGCCACTACAGCTCACTACACTGGAGAGGAGAACAGGCAACCAGGACCCCGATACTCGAAGTGGCTTAGAATCATGTAAGGTCTCATAAAGTTAAGTGTACTAGCGAATCGGACGGCAGCGAGTTCCTGTATGCCTCCAAAGTGACTGACCAATCTAGTATCCAAATCCCCAGCCTTTCTGGTGGTGACACATTTAACCCCCTAAACTGCCAGCAATCAATATGACCACGAGAAAAAAATAAGACTTACTTTCGTCTTTCTGCCGGAGGAATTTTCATATCATTTTGCATTCTGTAAAGCACAAGAGAAGTATAGGTGAATAAACCGCAAATCATGGAATGATCAATTCAGGGAAAAATACCAAAGAAGATGCGGCGTTTGATTACTATATCCACAACATATTACAAACCATTCTGATAATATTTTCGGTGGATACACAGAATTGCACCGGAATCAATAATAAGAATCAACAGACGGCCCCGAGCATCCATGATGACCGGGCTGTAAGAGCCAGGAATCCTATACCTGATGATCGAACTAAGTGGTCCTCGACTGTCTACTGTCATTCATGTTATCACCACAAATGATTTATTGCAGCTTTGTTGCATTCCCCCGGGTTCCTGAATCTGCTACATTTGTGAGGCATGGGGATGGTGGGAGCAGCATACCCATAGCCTCTAGGCCCTACTGCGCTAATGAGGAAAGAACAGCAACCACACTTCTGAAATATGGAGTAGCACAGCCACATAAGGCCTCAAAGGATCTCGCGTCCCGTCCTTCAATTATCACCATCTCTTTACAAGGTTAGACAGTAAGGCGAACCCCACCAACTGCTGCCTTCCTAAAATTTTCATATACAAAGTAGGAAGACAGTGGACCCCACAGGGATCGGAAAGGAAGGCTGTAGCAGCCAACATACGGAATGTAGCCTAATCTTACAAACACCCTTTTTCAGTCATTTCGACTGAACAGATAGTCATTATGGTTTGATGTACTCACTTCCACCTAATTTTGCTGTACATTTTCTCATCCTACACTGTCACGTCATTCATCTGTTGACTCTCCTTTGGTTTCTTCCACATTGTGGAAGGAACGGGAAACAAGGCATAAGGTAGATCACCAGACACCACATGTGACCCAACCAACGAAGTCCACTAAACTCCATACGCTCTGATAAAATATTTTTAGAATCGGCATCCGGTACTAGGTTCCTAACCTGCGCGCTACTCAGGAGAACAATCCATCCAATACCAACCATATTACTCGAACATGGATGATCAAAAACCCCTAACCCACGGAGACCTTCAGCATCCAAACTCCACGCCTCACAACCATATTCCTAAACCTACCTCACTGTGGTACAATACACGCGAGCTTTCAGTTTCGGTGAAATATTAGGTGGGCATCACAATTGTTTCAATCCGGCGTGAGTCGCTCATGCTTTGGATATATGAGTGCCTGTCTCTACTACCATAATTAATCAAGCAGCCTCCGAAGCGACAGAAGCAGCCGACTGTTTTTACTTCCTTCCGTTGAGCATCGAGCTAAGTACCAGTGACGTAAAAAAACACTTTAAGCTGTGAAGATGTAAAGCACATGTCGAATTCAATTACAGTTCTTCTAATTGTCTAATGTACGCTGAGAATGCTTCACAGATTCGAACAAGTACACAAGATCGTCCGTGTAGTTTAGGTCTCATATCTCACTATTTTCCAGTACGAAGTTGTAAAATGCATAAGATCAGGGCTTCTGCGAAAGGGAGTAGCAAACGACCTGACCTGAAATTTGAAAAAGTGGAAAGAAAATTGGAAAGTTGAAGTTCATTAAATGTGGCCAGTAGCATGAGTCAATCACAATCAGAATCAAGATGGCAGCGTACACGCAACCCGTTACGCTGCCCCAAGCTACGAAAGGACGCTGCCCACATTGCTCACATCCGAACAGCCGTTGGAGTATTCTTCTCGCTCGCATTCTGGGTTAGTTGTATGCCACCATTTACATTCGAATTGCGTAATTGTCGCGTGCTGCTAGTCAAACTTACTGGACTTCGACTCTTGAGTTTTCTTTCTAACATTTCAGATCAGGACGCTTGGAATTCCCTTTTGGATGAGCCCTGGCCCCGTACGCATTACAACGCCTACATCTCGAAGACCTCAAAGTAACCTCCATTATCACGTCAATGACGAAATTAAACGATGATGAATAGGTCAGAGACCCTTGTCAATCATCGCTACTCATTTTGAATGAACTCAACAATTAGCTGTATACCCTTAATTGGTCATAGGCAAGAAGCGTTAGACTGACGGACTTCTGTGCCACACCATTCCGGTGAAGGGCACGGAACGGCACAGTTCGGTCAACTGAATCAAATGTCCTTCAGGTGGAGAAAGACTATCACCGTTGGGCAACGACCTGTGTGGCGCGTTCCAAGTAACTGAAGAAAAGTAAAAATCTGGTCGACGTAATTTCCGCCTGGGCGAAATTCGGCCTGCTGTTCGCGGACACTCCTCTTGCGAAACAGCTGAAGAAAGCATAGTAATATCGAAGATAAAACTAGTGGATTTAGGAATTAAACTGATCTCATAATGAAAACTAGAAATATTGCATACTTATTTACTGAATGAGTACCATCAGAATAAATTCCTCGTTCCAAATGTCACGGATCAAGGAGGTACGCGATTTCATCGAGGAGTCTACTCACCGTTCGAAAAGAACAGGAAATTCATTGGAACCAGCCGATTTCCCACGTTTCAGCAGCCGAACGTTCGTCACCACTTCCATTTCCATTATGGGATCGAGTTGTCGACTTCGGAATAACCAATTTAGCGTATAGTCAGCTAAACTGTTCTTTTAAATGTCCAGCCCAACGGTCGAGTCTTTGTTGTGTCATGACTGAGCACGCTCTTATCATCGCATATCGTCTCACTGACCGAAAATCCCCACCCACTGGTTTTTACATAAGCTTAAACAGCTTTTGACTGTTACCTGAAGCAGCTCCTGCTTCCATCTCTTCGGCTACTTTGATTCATTAGTTCGTGCGATAACTTCTTAAGGCTTTTTGTAACCTGAGTCTGTAGATTTCGCTGTATCTTATTAACCTTCTTGCACTTCGATGTTTACGGTTTTTGGTCCATTAGCCCCAGCGACTCTTGAAGAATTGTTTTTCTGATGGATTTCGGATCTGGGACCGCAAGCAAAACCTGCTGCCAAGTACATCGCCTGCTTGATTTGATACCAGTGCTCATCTACATCACTGTGCGATGGATCTCCTAGCTCACATGATAGTCTGTTTATAGTATGTTCAAAATCTAGGTCAAACAAAAGTTGTGTGGGTAATCGGATTTGTGGTTTGTGGTTTACTTCGATTACCTCTGATCTGGAAAGAAAACAGTCTTAGGACTAATAGATGGTCCGACTCTACGTATGCGGACTAATAGGATATGCACTTCCGGACAAAACCGCACCAACAGTAGCTTACTACAAAATTCAAACAATAATTTTACGAAAACGCTAAGTAATCCCAGTGACCCCAAAGCTAAATGGAGGGACAAGATTTAAAATCGGTTTACCTCACGTTGACCATGTCAGCCGGATTTCCAACGATGCCACCACAAAAACCAGATATACATGCGACCACACCGCTCTCAGTAAACGATATTTGCCCACCTTTGTGTTCCTTATACGTTTCGTACATGCCAAATCGTGTCATCGAGTAGGTTAATTGTCGCAAAATTGACGCACTGATACCGTTGTATAGGGCCAGGAAACCGTCACGCTTGAAAACACGAATTCCCATCCCTATCATGCCGACCTCCTTCTTCTGTTGTGTTTGCAAATGGACTTTGATCAAATCCAACGGATGAGTGCATGCCGCCGCCATTGCACTTGCACATCCACCGAAATACCAGTAACCAACCTTTTTTGGTGCATCTGCGGTGGAAGACATTGCGCTAAAACGAAGAACAAATACTTCGTTCAAATTAGGAAACGGGAGATCCAAATACCAATGAAGTTTCCCATTATCCCGGAATTCTTAGATAAAAAATTTAACCTACTGCGGTCAGGAACGTCGTGTCGCATATTCGAATTCGTTAACAGGGCTGCTCAAACAGCCGGTCAGAGGAGCAGCTTCTGCCGTGAAAATAAATACTGCCAATCGAGCATTCAGTACAAAGTCGAAGCCCCACTGTTCACTCCAACCAGGGCATCACCATCACCACCATCATCATCATCATCATCATCATCAGCGTTCAGTGTTAAACAGCAAAAAAGATTTCACTGATCGCTGCCTTTCCCCAAAGTTACATGCTCCTATAAAAAGGATGAGTATACAAGAGAAATAGGGAGCCGACCTACGAATGTGGGAAAAGTTGAGATGCTGTTGCAGGCAACACACGAAACACAGCCTAACTGTACAAACGCACGTGTTTTCAATCATTCTGATTCGATAGAAAATGACAACACGATCGCCACTGTTCACGGTTCACTGCCATATCCATCAGTGTCTCCAGCCAGCTAGTTGACGTGTCTTTCGGACCCCAACCACGAAGGCGTGAGACACCTACTTTACCCAAGTTCGCTGTACATTTTCTCATTCCACGTTCCCACGTCATCTGTTGATCTCCATATGGCCTCTTCCACTCCTTGGGAGGAACACAAAATAGGGCACGGTATGGTAAACACGTGACCCAACCAGCGGAATCTACTAAGTTTCATACACCGAAATAAGGTATTCTCAGAGCCGGCGTCTAATACTAGATTCTTGACCCCCACATTGCTCACCAGGTCACTCCATCCAATCTGAGCCATACTGCGTAGACTTAGGTTTACAATACTCCTGCTCTTCCAACTTCCATGAGCAACTCCGCCACAAGACCGCTGTAGCTAAGAGAACCGCCACAATGATCTTAAGGGCATTCCGCACTCAAGACTGCAGAATTATCACCTTCAAGTCCCATGCAAAGCCCCATCTCGAGTATTGCCCGATTATCTTCACGCATATGCGTAAAGTCGATCGAATTGCAATCAAGAATGTGCACCGTGCATTCACTAGAAATCTCCTAGGCTCTTCACACAGCCTAAACTACAGGGCCAGATGCGAGCTGCTTGGACTTGAACCATTGTGGCTTCGTCGAGTTAAATTAAACCTTACATTTCTCTTTAATCTTTGCCATAATAATGTCCACTCTACTACAAACGTCACACGCGACGCCGATCGTCCCCCATATCCACTTCGTAGTAGATACTACTCGTTAAGAACACCCCTGACTCGACTATCGATCAGGGCTGAATTCTTCATAGTTGCTTACTCTAAACTGTGGAACAAACTCCCTAGTCCCCTGCGGTCGTGCCCAAATTTATTCCAGTTCAAAGCCCAGCTGGCAAAGTTACTGGATGTCCCGTTCTTAGTTAACTTGACACGAGCTAACATTGGACCAGACGAGGCTTACGAACATGCGCTAGAATCCTAGTTCGTGACCGAATTTTTGATGGGATCATCATCTGGGATTTGGCTTCACCTCTTACTTCCTCACCTTATCACACGTCCCCGCTAATGCACTCTTTGACCACCCTTGTAGTGATGCACCCTCTTCACCAGTGGCTGAGGCAACTAATTCTTGAGCTGCCATATCCGTTTCCAATTTCATCTGAGCTGTTTTTCAAGGCACGAATCTTTTTGGTCCACATTTTTCCAAACCCGAGTGATTCAGTCGCACATGCGATCGCGCTGCACCCTTGAAACGCCCAACATTTTGCTGCTAGTGCCGCTCACTAATTCCAGCCTTCCACTACTGCTTCGTGCAAGCCAGAAACAAATGTTCAGCAACTGTACAGACAGCCAAAGAGCGATTCGTCCGGTGCAGAACCGAACGCTTACTCACATTCACTACCGGTAGCCTAACATTTTGGTCCCTTGCTAAAACCGTCTCTCGCGACTTCTAGCCTTCCAATTTCTCTCTCATCCGCGATCGTCCCGGTGATTTTGTTTACGAGTCACACAAGAAATTCAGGGTTTTGCTTTCCGGTTTGCCTCCAGCTTCACTTTACCTAATTGTCCTACAGCACCTTTTTCCTCTGTCACTGACCCTCTATCCCTACCTACTGTTGGTACTAGGAAGATCCCCCAAAACACTGCGTTCTCTGAACGCATTCAAATTGTCCGGTCTGGACAGTGTTCGACTGATCGTCCGTAGAACGTGTACCCGTGAATTGGCCATTATTTCACGTTACCTTTTCTGTTTTTCAAACATTTTACCTTTCCAACTTCTGGAAAACAGGCCTTCAGTTCCTTTATTCATAAACGCGGTGATCTTTCTAGCTCAACAACAATCGTCCAATTTCCTCCATGTTACTTCAAAAGCATTTGAAACTATCATCTCCGATCAACAGCGTCGGTTTCTTGGGCACAAAGGACTGCTGAGTTACAACCAAGAAAGATTCCGATCTCACCTTTCAACCGACGATCTGCTGGCCCTAATCTTACACTCCAGAAAGCCTCTCTCGACAACCACGAAGAAATACGTGGTCAGGGTCAAATTCTCCAAGACTTTCAACCAAGTTTAACACGAAGGTCCTCTGGTGAAACTGTTCACATTTGGGATTTACCTTTTATGCTATGTTTCATGTTACGCTCTTGCAGAGGAACAGCATGGTGTGGTAGATAGGTTTAGTTCCCTGGCAGTTTCATCCGACCGAGTATAAAAATAATGCATTTTCCACAAATCTATGTACAGGTCATGTGCCATCGGAATCATCGGGAAGGACGAAAACAATGCAGAAGAAACGATGTAGGCAGTTCACCACACACGCTACCTCTTCCATTCTCCTCTTGCAATCGGTCATTCATCGGGGCTTGATACTACCCGACTGACCAAACTGAAAGAGGGAACCCTACCCCGAGCCTAAGATAAAATAGTCTAACCTACAAAGTACCAGGACGACCTGAAGGTCACGTAACCCAGTAGGGACTGGGGTCTGACTGTTCGGTCTGTATACCTTTTGAATGGAACTAGACATCCTAGGTGCCCATTACACCACTCCGCCGCAGATTACGGTCACCACACAGCCGCATGTTTAGTGTTGCCAATGGCAGACTCAGAATCAGGATTTACTCATCATTCTAGACTGATTACCAATGATCAGGTAACCAAGTTGAATCCGTTGGGCATTTGCTTTCACCTTCGCATTTCAGTAGGAAAACCGCTATGAAAAAGACTTATTCAATAGACGCTATTTGAGATGCGCAGTGATCTGGGGGCATTTGGAGAGGTATTCGGGGCAAGTAGTCGATTCGGAGCCCGAGAGACCTATCACCGACCATACTGATGGAATTAGAGGCCGGCGTGGATCGATCAATGATTGTCGATCATTCTGGTCCACACCCGTAGACTCAGATGGTGCTTTAGTTGGAGTTTCTCTTTGTTAGCTCCTAGTCCCTGATTGCGGCAACACGAAGACCACTGGCCACTTATGCCTGTAAGTGAAATGATACAAACAAATACCAGTCGTCCATCAGAAACATAAATCATTAGGGAAACAGGTTTTCCGAAAAAACAAAGCATGTGGATTGCATGAGCTGCTCACATCCTTTTTCCAGAACAGTGTCAAAATTTCAGCATCAGAGTAGGTAGAACTCCTAGGGTTGGTCTAAAAAAGGAGAAAACACCAAGGGGCTTGTGTGAGTCGATGTTGCCCTGATTGTTAGAAGTGACGGGTCCTCTGTGATAATAAAACGGGAATTGGTTTGATAAGTGCTGCATTCAAACTGCTCGCGTATTATTGTCCGCCGGTAAGTTTGTATCTACGAAAGACCGACAAGTGCCAATCAAGCCGGTTTCCCCATCCTACCTTGGATGCATTGGACAGACATTTACTGTGACCTCCTGGAGCACAGACACATCTCCTGTACGTCCACAACCTGTCACCCAAAATAGGAAACTGGCATTAGACTCAGTTGGTCATACTAAAGAGCAAGTCAGAAAACTTCACTTCACTTTCCTAATTCCTGTACGCAAACAGCCCACCCCAATTTCACCCCCGTGGCGATCATTCACCCGAGTACATCATAAGAAATGACGTTCGTCAGAACAGCGCCCTTCCACACTCTTTTCAATCATGTAAATGAGATAACGATGGAAACAGCTGTACTCTCTGATGACAATAGTAGCAGTGATATTCGTACACACAAGAAACTGTTGGACTTAGAGTATGAGGATGTTGTGCAACTGAGTGAGAACCCAAGTAAGCTGCAAGTTCCCCTCAATGGTCTAAACGATAATGCAGGTATCTTTGGGATGAGCTTTTATACCTTTGAAGTGTAAAATATTGTTGCGGGACTGGATTGGCCCAAAGCCAAACCTTGATCTTGCAGGGAAAGAGTTCGATGGCGTAAATGTTTAATCATTTGGGCAGTTGCATCTCATCAGAGTCTACTGTCAAAATTGACCCCAGTCAACAGTTGTTCAGTTTCGTGCGTGTCAACAGCATCTGGCAAAAGCGTCGTTTTGGGGATGATATGCTTTACGCATGAGTGTAGTGGAAGGAGCGTCTCATGGCTGGGACCTACTGCACGCACAAATGAGCAACCGTGACCCAGAAACCCAGAGTTGAACACAATCTCACCAGGTTCCCATGGGTCAGATGTGGTAACCAGCCGGGCGATAGTGAGCGTCTATCTGTCACTTGTTCGTTCGTTGTATCGGTGTATGCGTCCATCGATTGTTAATCTCTTGAAACCAAAGAAGAGTCCTACGATAACCTAACCCAACTACAAGAAGTGTGCCATTGGCGAACTTTGTGACCGTTGCCGGTGATTTGAATGCCGAAGTTGAGTACTTACTGGAGACAGCAGGAAACATCGGAGGCCCTTTGGCTGCCTCTATGTGAACATCTTTTTCCTGATGGGTGGTGAAACATAGTTAAATAATTTTCCAAGAGGGTAGGCGCAAGGCGTTGGACTCTAGCGTTAAATCTTTAGAAATGTTGACTGAGACAGACATATAAATGCTTACGTTTGTGCTACATAAATCTGCAAATCATGTACCATCGGGATCAAAGCAAAAGAGAAGAACAACAGATGGAATAGAAGGGAAAAAACTGTGCAGAGTTCACACCACGTGACAGCTCTTTTATCCCTAACTCCCACATCATGGATTGCCCATCGGAATCCTTCATTTGTCAGTGGCCTAGATACTGCCCAATCTCTCAGGCCAAAGTGGAGGGTTAACCTAGGGAATCTACCCCAAGCGACTAAACAAACGAAGTAGGAAGACCAGAGAGTTTCGTAGTCCACCGAAGACAGCTGATTGATTGCTCAGATCATATGTCCTTCGGAGGGAGTTAGACATCTTGGGTATCCAGTACACTTCTTCGCCACAGTATGCTCCAAGCCGCCCGTGGTTGATTTGGAATTAGGTTTTAGCCATCTGCCCTAGATTGACGAGCAAAGATCAGTCAACCAGGTGAACAGCATCCGACATTCGTCCCCGTGCTCAGATTTTGCTGAAAACGTTCGTCACAAGGCGGTGCAAAGGATTTCCTCGGCAAAGGCTATTTGAGATGTACGATCATTTAAGAACATTTTGAGAGGCGCTCAGAGTGAAAAACCAACCCGAAGCTTAGAACACCCATCCCCGATCATGCAGTGTTTGGTTCGCAGTCAATCAAGCCTTGCATCAGCATTTAAAACTGAAGGTGCGATACGCTATCCAAATTTAGCTCCACCATCGGTCAGAGGCTCGAAAGAAACCTGGAAATTACCAGAACCTTCATTCAGAGGCACATCACCCGCATATCTTTCATGATCATGAGGCATAAATGTAGTTGAAGGTGCAAGTCCCATAGCCACTACAGCTAGCAGCATAGGGAGACGGGGAAACGGAAACCAAGATCTAGAAAAATGCAGTGGTATGGAATCACAAAAGGTCTTAACAGGTCGAGTCTGGTAACCAGCCGAGTGACAATGGCTTGTTATTTACCACCAGAAGGACTGGTGGATCTGGGATTCGAACCGCTGGGGTCCTTAAGGTGACAGACGTTTAGTTGACTTGACCACCGCCGGTCAGACAATTTATTTCCTGTGCAAACATGCGTACCAGTATTCACACATAGGGATGGGTTTACCTTCATTATTATCCCAATTACAAAGTTGAAAAGAAGTGAAAGGCGATAGTTCTGACGAACACCACTTCTCGCAGTGAACTCGGGCAAAGGATCGTCGTAATCGTGCATTCTGCTTGTTCTTTTTGCATACAGAAATTAAGGAAGTGAAATGAATCTTCTAGCAAATCCTTCAATGAGAAGCAACTCCAGAGTACTGCACAGTGAACTGCGTCGAATGCCATTTTCAAATCTGGGGAGAAAAAGGCTGCGGTCTTATGAATCGATTGTTTCAGCGCAGCAGAAAGACCCAGGAAAACAATGAGTTTAGTACCACGACTGAGAAAAATAAACAAGATTCGGCGTTTATTGCCTAAGAATTATTGTATTCTTCCTGTTGTGTTGCCGGGTTTGGTTGGTCTATGCACACACTGAAGCACAAGACACAAGTACACGCGACGCACGATAACACAAGAGCGAACACAGTCTGTGGTCTAGTAGGACACGAACACACACAGAGGTTGGAAACACAAAATGTTCGGGCTCAAGACTCAAGGCCCGTAGTCGCACGACAAATGGGACAGATCTGATGCTCCCTCGAATAAGCAGCCACACGGAACGACAAGCGGCGCGAAATACGAACAGCTAGCCCAGCCCGCTAGCGGAAGAGGGAAGACGAACACAGAGTACTTCCGCGCGTTTATTGGTGACCCACCAACACAAGTCAGAATTCAAGTGAGCTCTATCGTTTATATAGTTTTGTTGGGTGGCCTTGATCGATGTGTGGACTAGCCAATCACAGAACGGGCTTTTATGAATCTTTTCGTGGACATAGAAATATTCAACCGCGCAATGTTTAAAATAACGCCAATTTCGAACTACCGAGAAGAGGACAGGTTCTTTTATAAAATTAATAGCAGGAATGAAATCTGCGGCTCCAAAAACCTTGGAATGGTCATCGACCATAACACCTCCCCCTTTTGTTCAAAAAACATTACTGATATGCAGCGTCTTTCAGATTTACCTGAAATTGCCCTGTTTGGTGGCGTAGACGATCGGACCACCTTCGGGGGAGCATGTGTATATCTCTTGTGTTGGTTGACGCTGACGTTTTCATCAATTAGAACATCTAAAAGTATTTCCAGAGGGACTTTCGTACCTGTGTCCAACGGGGAGTCCGCGTAACGTTTTCTTGTTTGGTTTTTTGTCTGATCCGATTTCAGGCCGCAACAGCGACCTCATACAACTGGGATCCTTTTTCACGTTGAATGACCCCCTCAGTCCAGCCTGGGTGACCGGGTCTGCAATCTCGGACGCATACCAATGAACCTCCGGTCAGGCCGTCTTTCGGCACGCTGGGATAACTTGGCGAACTTGGCGATAAAGCATCATGGATGGTTTTCAGCTTTCAGCTCAATGACATTTCAGCTGTAGAGATACCTCCCGGTGTGCTTGGGTTTGTAGTTGTGAGGAATTTTTGCAAATCTTTCTTCGTTGCTCCCTCCCTTTGCGGCTCCAGCAAAGGTCTTTTGAGTGTAGCGATGAGTTTCTCCGACTGACCGTCTGACCGAGGGTGGTTTGGAGGCGAGCGCGTGTGCTGCTGGGACTTTTGAGCGGGTTTGCAGAAGGCATCTATCGGCAATTTGCTGAGGCCCAATTCATCTAGCCAGTCAGCGCCGAGCAGGTTGATGTCAGATTTTGCCACAGCATAGCGTCGATACCAGTTTGTCGTTGTATTTGACCGTACACTGGAGCTGTCCGGCTAGACCCAAAGCACCACCACAGGCAGGTCATCGATCATAACACTTCCACAACTCATTGGGCAAGACATGCTTTCTGCTAGTCGGGAAACCGTACGCAAAGATAGTATCGAAACTGAGTTGTTACCGCTGGAGAGGAAATCACTGTTCAGCTTTACCAAAACACAAACTACACTACACCACTCCCAAAGTAACTACTTGGTCGAACTCACTAACCGAACGCGAATATTTCCCGCCCATGAGCGCACGCATGTACCAGACAAGATGCTTCATGGTTTCTGACTGGTATATCGGGCACCAGTGCACGCATCTATGGACCAAACACTGCGGAGAGCACTTTACAGTAGTTCAGAATTATTTACCAGTGTTTCATTATTACATCTACTAACATTCACCCTTTATTTTTTTACAGCTATCTCGTTGGGATGAATAAATCCTCCTAAACAGGTCATTCGTCTACACTCCGTTTATCTGACTGACCGTAACCTTACTGCAATTTATTTATTCAATTTTCCGTGGATCGATATCTCCGCCTGGAGCCTATCGACTTGAATCCAAACGCATCAGATACTGCTGAGTCATGAACTGTTTGGCATTGTACATTCAGCAATTTTCTCGAACCTATCGAATATTGGCATCGCAACAAGCTAAAACTCTCCTCAACTACCTGGTGCCGTCAGTTCTTCCCTGTGAAAAATTGTCGCGACAAAGACGTCACCATGTCACCTCATCTAATTACGTGTAATCGAAAAATTTAATGTTTGTCCGAAGTTTTCCACTGATCCGAAAGCGAAAGGTTGGAGAATCAACAAAGAAACTCCTCCACAAACTATGCTCTATCTTGGGAGATTACAATTACCAGGCCATCACTTCCGGACCACATGAATAAAAGGCTCGCTGCGACGCGTTCATTCAAGGACTTAAGTCCAGCACCACTCGGCAGAGATTAGTGAAGCACAAAACACTTGATCTCAATTCTGCGGTCAACATAACGAAGTCTCTGGAACGGGCGCAGAAACAATCTGCTCTATTTCACGCACCAAATGAACTTCCTGGTGCTTCAGTTAATATAACTCTAACCTCACCCGTTAAACTGTCCGACTCGGCTAAATCATCGGCCGTAAAGCCAGTGTTTTACAGTTGTTATACCTATGTTATGGTCGATGAACATTCCAAGGATTTCGGTGCCGCAGATTTCATTCCTGCTATTAATTTTATAAAAGAACCTGTCCTTTTCTCGGTAGTTCGAAATTGGCGTTATTTTAAACATTGCGCGGTTGAATATTTCTATGTCCACGAAAAGATTCATAAAAGCCCGTTCTGTGATTGGCTAGTCCACACATCGATCAAGGCCACCCAACAAAACTATATAAACGATAGAGCTCACTTGAATTCTGACTTGTGTTGGTGGGTCACCAATAAACGCGCGGAAGTACTCTGTGTTCGTCTTCCCTCTTCCGCTAGCGGGCTGGGCTAGCTGTTCGTATTTCGCGCCGCTTGTCGTTCCGTGTGGCTGCTTATTCGAGGGAGCATCAGATCTGTCCCATTTGTCGTGCGACTACGGGCCTTGAGTCTTGAGCCCGAACATTTTGTGTTTCCAACCTCTGTGTGTGTTCGTGTCCTACTAGACCACAGACTGTGTTCGCTCTTGTGTTATCGTGCGTCGCGTGTACTTGTGTCTTGTGCTTCAGTGTGTGCATAGACCAACCAAACTCGGCAACATAACAACCTTCTATCCCCGTTTTTAATGTGCTGCCCGGAATTCTGTTTGCAACTTAAGTGGTAAAAACTGTCACTTTCACAATGTTTCCGTGTCTAGAAATTCTTCTAGGAAAACGACAAAACTTGCTGATTCAGACTTATCGATTGCAATCCTCAGGGCAGTGGTGGATACTTGGAGCTCGGAAAGTTACTCATTGCTTGGAGCCGTCCGACGTGTCAGTTGTAAAGATGAGAAATAAAACCATGGCTTCCACCGATCTGACGAGCGTAACTGAAATTCAGTTTTATGTCTACCAAACATGAAAACAAATTCTATCTCGGTACTCGTCTATCGCTTTTTCCTGATCGTTATGCTGATATAACACATGGCCATGATTTTTGGAGGCTATATGGAAAAGCTGAAATAACGGTTAATGATGACAGGCTCTCCTGTTTCGCTCTGCGGCCCAACGTCTACTAGTGGTACCGCTCCTTAGCTGTTTGTTCGTTTATTGCAGCGGTGTAGACCAAACACCACAAAATCCAGGTGCCATTCTCGAGAGGGTGAACTTTTTATCTTAATCGAAATCCAACGTTTTCTGAAATACAGAATTCCTTTAAAATTCCAACTGAGCAGATTGAGAACACAAAAGTTGACGAACAAACTCATTTTCGATGATTCGTATTCAAGCTATTACATCATTATATATTTGGAAAAATTTTTACTTAAGGGGGATTGGATTAGTCAGATAAAAATATGGGTAAGGATTTGTCATGTTACCTGTATACCCTGAATAAACAAGAACGTGTTAATTGTTTCGCGGTCTGGAATTTGCATTTGGGCGGGGGGGTGGGCCAGGGGATTTGAAGGGCAACCACAAATCGTTTTCGAGCGCACAGTGGAGGATTGTAAAGATGGATCGCGAAAGCTTCCGCGGCGCTCAAGAGGCGACACTTTGCTAACCCAGACTGTTGACTTCTGGCCTTATAAAAGGTCCAGAAACCTTGTCACATTCACGGTGTGGCTAGTCTGCTAGGTGTGAAACGACTGCGCTATTAAGTGACTTCATTGTTCCAGTGCCCAACCATACACAGTGGTGCTCACGGGTGCAGGCCCCACCACAAATCCCTTCCCCACCCATATTTTTATCTGACTGATCCGATCCCTCCAAAGAAAAATTCTCCCAAATAGATTGTGATGTAATGGCATGAGTACGAATCACTGAAAACGAGCTTGTTCACCAACTTGTTTTCTCAAAGACAGAATTATCGAGGCTTCTGCATCCCCGTGGTGCACACGAATCCTCGTAACAAATTAGAATCATTAAGAGCACATGGTTGCCGACCTAAGTCAGAAAGTGAATCGTTTCATTTACTTTTACGCTTACCTGCTACGGAAAATTGATATCATGGTCAATAAAATAACACAATATAGCATCTTTAATACGCTCCATCTGCAAAATGCTTATTATCAAGTGACCATATGCGATGAAGAGCAGTTCACCGTCTTTGAGGCGTGTGACAAGTAGTCTCGGTTTCGGGCATTCCTTTTGGTGGTCAATGGAGTAGCGTTTTCCGCGAACGATTGACCGCATCATTCAGGAAACCCAGTTAAGGGATAGTACGCTTACGTCGATAACTACCGTATATGGAAGCACTACGAAGAAATATGATGCGAAGATAGTGCGTTTTCGAGATTAGTCGCTTTGCTTCTACTTTTAAAAAAGTACGCGCATTCTCTGTGCATCGTCGATAACCCTCTGTTGATTGCGATATGACAGGGAGTGGGCAAATCCGAGTCTGAAAAACTTACATCCTTTTCAGGAAATCTGAAATCATAACGACCAGTTGTTGGTCTCTTTTTGCATACAACTCAGTCGGTTTTCTGGCCATATTCACCCACTGATTCATAATTCAATTTTCCCGCTGTCCATCAAGCCAAACGTTCATTCAAAACGTGGAACTCCGATCCTCAAAACGCAGTCGTCACCATTGTTGAGCCCAACACTCCTCTGTTCAGTGAAACGGATGCGTCGGATGTCGTCAAAGCAGTAACCTTAAGTCGAAATGGGCTATCAGTGGCTTTCTTTTCGAGAGCTTTATCGACTAGTGAAAGACCCTGTTCGGTGGTTCGGAAAGAGGTTTACAACATCGTCAAGTGATTCCGCAAGTGTTGCCGTTATCTACTGGGTCGTCACTTCACTCTGCTCACCGAAAAGCTTCTTCTCATTCATGTGCAGCATGTGTCAGAAGGGAAAAAATAAAAAAAAATTCAGTGGTGGAAAATAAAATCTCCGCCTTTCCATCTCAGTATTGCTTACAGGGAAATTCAGGCCGAGGAAATTCGGCCGTTGATGCTTTATTTCATAGCTTTTGTTGTGTACCTCATATACTCTCTGACTTGCAAAGATTGCGTGAAACTCCCGTCACTACGGCATTACTCGCCTCACGCACTTCATACATACAAAGAACTTACCATTCTCTCTCTAAGACGTTGAAGCTGCCACTAATCATTGCCATATCTGCCTGACTATCAAACCAGTTTTACCGTCCTCTTACAGCAAAATCACTAAAACCGAGAGTCCATTTAGACGACTGAATATTGACTTCGGGGGACCTTTACCCTTTGTCGACCGAAATCGTTATCTAGCACCGTTGGTGAGTATTCCCTCATTTCGTGTGCGTTTGCGTGCTCTGACATCACTGTTATTTCTGTCTTTCTCAACTACTTTCCATCTTCGGATCGCACACACATTCACTCTGATCGGGCCCCTCTTTCATGTGCAATTCTGTTAGATAATTTCTCAGCAACAACATTGCAACATGCCAAACGACAGCCCTCATGCCAACGGCCAAGTTAAGCATCTGAACGGTACACCATGGAAAGCAATATTACTGAGACTGAAATCATAAGCATCGTCTCCCAACTACTGGAAGGTTCTAATGAATGCCCTGCATTCTGTTTGCTCCCTCTTATGCACAGTCACTAACGCAAATCATCGTGAAAGTTTCTAGACAGCCGCAAATCTGCCTTTGGAACTTTGCTGCCGAGTTGACTACTTACCTCAGGGTGTACATCAACCCTAGTAAGGAATTTGATGTCATCAAGCGCAACCCGACTTTCGCTCATGTGCGCTTCCCCAACGCAAGAGAAGATACGATATCCGTAGGCCAGTTGCCTATGCCGGGAGAAATAGACGATTCTAATCCCAAATTAGGAATTCAATACGTGATTCAGCCGAAACATTGAAATAGACGGCATAAGGATGATCCCACATCCGCAAACCACGCACTCTAATGATAACAGTGACACAATGGGCATCACATCCACACATTAACCAACCATACGAAACTTTGTTGAAACAACAACAGAGAACCCGTCCCTAAAATCTGGAAGGCAAAGAAGTGTAGCTTCTCATCGGACACATTTCTTTGTTTTCATTAGGTACATTTTGGCAATCTCACAGTTCGAACTCTTTATGCAACCTTTTTTTAACTTTTCACTTCAAACCAGTGGTGAAGAATGAGGCAAACACGTGGCAGTAGTTCTGAATTATCTAGCGCTATCTCATTGGTACTCCTATTAATTGTTATCTTTCTTTTTCTTACAGCTGATATCTCGTTAGAAAGATGAATAAAGCCCTAGAAACAGACTACTCCTCCCCCTAGTGATTATCTGATTGACTGGAGCCATGGTCCACATTTCAATTCATAATGATAGAGTGAGACCTGACTGTAACTCGATTTGACCATATCTACTCAAGCGAGCGTTGTTAACCTTAATGGAATGTGGCACAGATGCCAAGGATAATCCGTAATCCTCGACCAGCTCGAATCCACCTGAGGTCACCTAGAGGATACCCAAAGGAATTTTACGAGAAGGAGCACACGGCAACCCGGAAACCCGGGTGCGGAAGTCTGGTTTAAAAGGGCTACGATACGTACCCAGGACGACAGTATGTCATGATAACAAGGAATCTAAACGCCCCATGAAGCTGGAACCGACACGGAAGAAAATAGCAAGGCTGCGCACTTCAACTGTCTGAGGCATACGTCACCAACATTGTCAGGATGTCGTAAAAGGAAAAAGGGTGTCAGTGAAATTCCAAAAATAACACAAGGAGACCGGCGGTGGTCAAATGGATTAGGTGTGTCATTTCTAAAAGACCAAAGTTTCGAATATCAGCTACACTGGTCACTTTGATGGTGGATGCCGATTCGCTGTCACCTGGTTGGTCGTGCGAATCCATGTCACTAAGTGTGCGGTTGCTGATTCCCTTACGTACAACGGCCCCTAAATCCTACGAAGCATGTTTCTTCATTCATATTTGAAGCATTCCATAAGAAGATGAAGACTAGAGGTCTTGGATCTGTAATCAATAGGTGAACACAAACTCACGAGTGACAAGATTACTCCGTGACACTATATCTGGCAATGAAAACCAGATGGAGAAAGGCCCAACCGGGCCGTGTTGGACTTTGTCATAAATTGCTTTCAGTGTGATATTTGGGAGACCATAATAGAAGCAGTGCCGGCGGATCATGCCGTGATTCGTGCATGATACAGTGTGACAGGAGCCCCGGCACCGTAAGAGTTGAGCAGGTGCTTTTCGGGGATAAACGAGGTAGAACTTGTGAAAATCTTTGTTAGTGACGGCTAGGGAGAAACCCCGAATCAAGGCCAGCAAGACCTAGTTTGGATCGAAACGTCACAATAAACGTTATAACTCAATGTGCGCCTTCTAACCCTTAATATTATATATTATGCCGGTGGCCGTTGACCGGTTCATACAACTCTTCGGGAAACCTGACCGGGTCAGTGGACGCGGCAAACGGCAATGGCCTTATTCGGTTGGCGGCCACGTGGCAGTGCCACCAGCGGGCTCTTGTGGTACTTTTTAGGGAAATCACTTCCCAGGCAAAAACCCAACACATCCTCGACGCTCCCGCTGCTCGTCCGCGGCCGCTCGTTCGGTGGGATTGAGTCTACTTTAATCATGGCTAACCACCTAGATCGTGGCCGATCTCTTATCCGGAACCCAGGGACGCATCTAGTAGCAGGTCACTGCCTTGAAAATTTGCACCCATTCAGAAGATATTACTGATAGACGAGCCCTCACGGCAGCGAAAATGGATGCACAAAGAGATCACGGAAACAGGAAGTAAGGAAAAGGTGCAAGGAGAGGTAGAGCTACAGAATCCTCTTATTTTGTCCACCAGCAAGAAAGAAACCATTCCGATACAAAATGAATGCAAGCGAGCGTTTGAGTCCCAAGGCAAAATTAAAAGCATACCTCGATTATGATTATAATGATAATATCAATGTATATTTCTCGATTTGCGAAGCGCATGCGCAAGGCAAGATCAAGTTTTTACATAGATGATGCACAGGAAATACGAGGTGTAGTAATGCCGGCTGATCTGAACAAGATATATCAATGGACAGCTGGGAGGGCCATGTCCCTCAAAGTAGCGTATTGCATCCAACTAATAGGCAAAGGTGGTACACATATCACTCGAGAAACTGAACCCTGAAAATGGGATCGCGGACATCTGTCGCAACGAGACTACACCTTGACGTGGTGTGACGGTGCGCGTGTCTCCACGATCCAACGAGCTATACAGGATGGCTTATCTCGAGCCGAAGATCCAATCATGCCTGGGAGGTCAATGGGTAAAGGCCTGACGGAGTATCCTCCTGGTTCTCCAAGTTGGGGGTTGAAACTGAGTTTGGCAAGCTTACAGTCGGAAAAACAGAGTGGAGACTAATTGACTCCAAGTAGATGGGGACGACTAGCAATGCCCCGGCTGCCGTTGGCGTCAGCTTCTTGTCAGAACCAAAGGCTTTGGTTAGAGAACCCTAATCGTTCTTCTGCTTAGCGACTGGTCTCATACCAACACAGTACCCGGTCATCTATTACCCATGGAGTTACACGCCTTACTAAATAATACTACCAGGTACCTAGCAACTACGGTATCGTCCGAAGAGACAAAT
>LUCM01003673.1:105560-143155 GCA_008360955.1 Fasciolopsis buskii | reverse complement strand
AATTACTAACTTGCAGCACTGAATCTTAGTGAATCAAAAGCTCTAATATTAAAATTCAAAAGAATCACGGAGAAGGGGAAACATTTTGGGATGGAAATATGCAACCGATTAAATATTTAGGACTATGTCAATAATCATTCACTTATTCTCAGCTGACCAATAGAAGAGAATGGAAGCGATCTATAGCTATTTCAACTTTGCTAGGAATTTCTGGGAGTGCATAACCACCGCGTCTCAACCCGAACGCGAACTAGAGACGGACGATTCAGACGAAGAGCTCACAGTCACAACCGCCGCGATGAGGGATCTCGTGTACCTCAACTGGGTGATCTAACTCGATCCACTATATGAAGCTTTCATTTCTTTAAGACACATCCGAAACTGGCCACCACGACTCCTCTTCCGATTCTTAGTATCTTATTAGATATGCATAAATCCACGAAGATGGTTTGTAGAAATGCGTAATACAGGCTTCAAACACCTCATATGTACAAATTCAGTGCATCCTCGATCTACGAATATTGTGTGCTTTACCTGGAAGTTATCTAGACGATGATTCCACCAAACTGCTTAAAAGCCGAAGGGTAACACACACGTCCTCAATGGCTGTTTCCCACTCTTTGAAAATTCTTCATCAAAAATATCGTTTCCCGCTCGATGTTCTCATTTTTCACTAGTCGCCTTTCATATCGTTGTCACTAACAAAGCTTGTGCACTCGATCTTCTTTGTTCACCTCTATACATATAGGGTCAGACACCACTCCATGTGGCCTGTATTTACTCACAACGGGTGGTCATCCGCATGCTTGTCGAAGAATTTAGTAAGTTTCATTCTCTGAATTTAATTAGTTTTTGAGTTTTTGTAGTAACCTGAATCTTTTTCTCGAAATCGTTGTCTATGATTGCTAAGATGGAAGTATTTTTCGGTTGGAAATTGATATCCAACTGGCACGCAGCAGAGTGCATAGCGTGATTTCATGCTCCGATAGAAATGGTCTGTTTCACTGTTGTACTTTCGCTAAGTATATATGTCTGTATGTGTGCCCGGGGTTAAGTACTGTAGGTCTTAATATCGCGTATATGCCATTACTTTTGTGGATTTTCTTTCAGCCAGTCACGTAAGCCTAGTCGTTGCAGTGAATTCATTTCAGCTTATGCAGCCATGAACCTCGCACTGATAGGTTCCAATTTTCGTTGCTACCGTAGAGCACTGCTTATTCAAACAAGAAATGAACAAGCAATAGTGGAAGATCAACTACAACTCAATAAGCTCAAGAACCATGTTGAACAGGGATGATTTCGAATACAAGAACGTCACTGATTTCGGCATTCAGCCATGTCACTTGTCTCCAACTTTTTCCTGGGGAGAATCTCGTTGTCCTTAGACCGAAAAGGGTAGCTGCGACTGCACGAAACAAATCCTTAGTTAGATTCTTCATGTCTCTTTACTATATGGTCGCCTGTCCATCTCGACCCCTCTTCCGACCCTTACTTACCTCGTAAAACAACCTACAACGAACCAGTCATTCCGTAATCATGCGCAAAGTATGCCCCAATCACCATAACCTGGTCTGATTGGGTGCCTCATCTAAAGACTGGACTCTAAGACCCCGTATCTTAGGCTCAACCTGTGAGTCACTGAAAAACTGCTTCCATCATATTTTACCAATATTACTAAGAAATCTATTTTCAAATACAATCTTTGCACATCTGTCTGTGAAACGCGCACCGTAGCATGACCGATTTTACTGCTGCAATGAAAATTCGACGTTTGATCGACAACCGGATGTTATGTCTGCCTCACAGGTTCTTCAAGTTGCTGAACGCTAATTAGGCTCTGCATACAAGAGAACATTTCACCAGATATACGACCACCTGGTAAGACGTGTCTAGCCAAATAACAAATTCTGTCCATTTCATCCAACTCCTCCCGTGAGAGAACAAAGCTCGTCTTGGTAAATTCCAGCTCTGCAGCAGCATTCTACATTTTGAAGGTACTATGCGCATACCAAGTATAGCTACACTGTCATTCAGGTGATCGAGAAATGCTTGCAACTCATCCGGGGTTCCACTCAGAAACACATCATCCGCATATTCTAAATCAGACGGTTGCTTATTTGAGGAAATATCAGTGGCACTATTCGCACATGAGGACAAGACTATCTTCATACTCATCTCAGTTATAAAGTCGAGAATAGAAGGCGAGGATCACTTCTCATTGTGAACTCGGCTGAAAGATTGCGTAAGTGCGACTTAGTTTCTGCTATTTGCATACAGGGATTGGCGAAAAGATGAATTTCCCCGACATATTTCTCAGTAGGAGACAGCGCCAGACAACTGCACAATTGACTGAGTTGAGTGGAGTTTTCGGGTAGAAATCGTGTAACCACGGAAGTTGTTTTTGTTCTGAAATTTGACGTTGATTATGGTTGATTACTTTGTGGCGTATTTCCATTCGAATAACTTTCGCTTCTATATAATCCTTCTGTTTTTTGATCTTTTGATCTTTCGTTCGGTGCTCCCAGTTACCGGTTAATGCAGAACATGTTCATACAAAGTTATTGGTTGTGCAAGCTGTACTGAGCTGGATCTCATCGAGGAACGGGGGTTTAGACTACATTATGTTGTCCTATACTGTTAAGAACTCTGCAGGAAAGGATGCCGGATTTGCTTGTGTGAGCGTTACTTCGCGTCCGCTCTCCGCGCAGAAGGCGAGTTTCTTTGGTAGTCCCACCGGGATCTTTGACTCAAAAGTATGAGCACAGAGCAATGGAGTTCACATAGCTGGGAGATTGTGACCAAGACGTCACTTATGACTGTTCAGTGCGATCTTGCCATATTCTCTGAGATAACCGATGCAATAAGGTGTGCATCGTGTTGACAGATCTAATAGGCTTTCAACCTGGGGTACCAGGAGACTGCCCTAACAGTCTTCTATACATTGACATTGTAAGTGCAATTCTGTATATTCCTTTTGGTCCTGGATTAGCGGAGGCCCTCATACGACGTCGCAGTACAATTTAGAGATAAAGGTTCTTTTGTTTGCTTCTACACTGCAAAATGATACAATTTGGAGAAGCCTACTAACAAGTAGTTAAACTGGAATGCACGTTAGCACTTGGTGCGCCATCATCCTTTCTACAGTCGAGTTTCGCATACGGATGGACGAAGAAAATTTCCCTTGAAGCATACGACGGATTAATGTTGCTCGTCAGGTAAGCGTACCTTGTGCCCTCCTATCTATTCTTTCCTACATTTGTGCATTCCTTCATTAGTTTCTCAACTAACCCTATTTGAATTATTAGGAGATTACCTGACCGAATCATCATCCAATCGCGGCCCTGACGACTCAAGAGATTATAGTGAGATATTAACAACGCCGTTGTGCTTCACTCATTTCTTCCTTTGTTGCAAAGTCGAAACAACATTTAATTCAGTTGGTTTCCACTTTTGTGGTGGGCCTAAGCATGATCGACCGTTATTGTCTGGCTTCGAGATGACCACACTCCCTGAACGCCTCTCGAGATGCTCCCAAATGAAGTCACACCGCGAGCAAGTACTACACACTACCCTCCCGTGGCGGCGGTGTTCTCACTAAAGCGTATGAATGAAGGCAAATACCCAACGCTCCACCGGATTGATTGGTCTCTGGTGATCATTTCAAGGGATATGACTAAGTCCTGATACCAAGCAAACCATGGGCAACGTGGGAATGTATGAATTGGGCCATCAGTCGACGGCCTCCAGGGAATATCGAAACTCTTAGATCGTACTACTGTTCTGCAGGCTAAATCTTTTGGTTAGGTGCCTGGATCATGCCGCTCAATTCAAACCTTTGCTTCGGTTTTAACAATAGGTTGAGGTCCCACTCTCTGGTTAATCATGTACTCCAGTGGACAACCGATATCCTGGTGCTAGAAGATCATTTTACGGTCGCTTCTGCGTAGTGTTTCCTTTTCCACATTTTTCCAGGTTTGGACGGCACTCACGTTCACACCAGATGCAATGAGTGGTTAGGTCAAGTTGGAAGCCCGTACAAATTGATAGCCATCAATTTGGACGATAATTTCGGTGTTCAGGAGCATTTTGCTAACAAAATAAAGACACGCTTTAGTGTAAATTGCATCATGCGTCTCTACTCTTCCTTAGTCTGTCGCCACACTCCTCGTCGACAACTCACCTGTGGTCCTGATAGTACCCATTTGTCAAACCTAATTCGACTTACTTAGCCGTACCGTTAACCTTTGATTTCAACGTATCACGTGGTAAGACGATTTGGGAGCCTCGTAACTTACTGGGAGACACTGACTGTTTGTTCTGTAAATGTCCTCTTTGGATGAGATCTGATAGCTCGGGTGCCCAGTACCCTCTTTTGTCACAGATGGCACTGAGCATAGTGCTGACTGGTTCATGCGTTCTTCATGGTTGGTTTGGAATTTGTGTTTGACCATGTACTCTGAAATAACTACCAAGGATCAGTCAGCGCAGTGGACAGTACTGGGCATTTACCTTCGTCCTTACATTTTGAAGTAACAACTTCACCTCGAGGAATACACTGTTCATCCATCCGTGTGCGAAACATACTACTGAGAAGAGAAACCAATACTTTCAGACCTTGTGTCCTCTTTCTGAAGGTTAGCCTTGCCCGACCGATGAAAATCCTCTGACGAATCACCGTGTGATTCTTAAATGGACTTACCATTCATTCACGCTCCTAACGATTCAAATGACATTCTAGTAATTGAAGAGGACTTCCTCAGTAGGATCTATTTGAAACGTACAGTAGTCATAGAGTATGAAAGATCCATCCCCGACCGTGTTGAGGCAGCTTTCGCTTGCGACAGTTGAAACCGTTGGTAACATCTTCATTACCTTCGTTTTCACTTTTCATTTTGAAGGGATTTTCCTTCTGGTTAACAATACACTTCAGTTCGGTTCACAACATCGTATACTCGATAGATAGATGAACGACGAAAAGTGAATTGAACAAATAATGGGCACGACTCTTGCTCGTTACAAGTGAACACCCAGCGCTCTAATTACCCTACATCTTATTTTCAAAAGAACTGCTCTATTTTCCCCATGCAACCTCATCGCCTGCACATCCGTGGTTTATGATTATTGTACCTTTTGTGTTCGAATCCGTATCCAGATGTATAAAAGTACTTGCAAATAATGTTTTGCAATAAAACCCTGCTTTCAGAGGCGAACACGTGCATTCTGGACTTTTCAGGACACTATCCGGTCTCNAACCAGTAAACACTGAAAGCTTAGATGAACTGTGCTCAAAGTTTGAGGTAGAAAAACTGCTTTTGACCGAGAAACGAATGTTTCAGTTCCAGTTTCTGCCAGCACTAACCGTGCGCTAGCGTGCCCTGGTTTCAATTACTAACTTGCAGCACTGAATCTTAGTGAATCAAAAGCTCTAATATTAAAATTCAAAAGAATCACGGAGAAGGGGAAACATTTTGGGATGGATATATGCAACCGATCATTCAGTAGGATCGTTTGATTTAAAATCCAGCATGTTTTCTGTCTTTTTTCTCATTTTACTCTCTTAAATGAAGCACTGATGTTGATTATTACATGGAAGATGATCACAACCAACAGGAAGCTGCTAATGGGAATTTTCATCTGCAGTCTTTCCGTTACGCTCTGGTTGAAAGCTCATAACTTTGATCGCTCGATCCCCGCAACTTTTCAGATGGACAAGAGACTTGAAGTTAATGGGAATCAATGAGATACCTGCGATATTTATCTGACCGAAGATAATTGGTGACAAGAACGAGGAACGGCATGTCGACGCATGAAATGATGCGGCAGGATTTAGACACATAAAATCCGTTATTCGGTGATTCGCCTTTTCCTATGCTATCATTACTATGACATATTTGAACGAAGAGAGTGTTCTTAGTGGTCAAATCATTTCCTTTTTGTTATTCTGATTGAAAGACACGTACAAACTCAAGCTGGTCTTTTCAGTTCCCATTAGCAGTTTTAGTTGCAAAACTCAGTTTTTCCCTGGTTTGTATAATCCTGCTAACGGATTTCATGGTTTCGGCCGTTATTATTTCCTTTAGTTGATGTTCTTCAAACTGGAAGTTCTCGAACGGAGCTTCATGGCCCAAAAGATCTCTCTGGACAACACATTCAGTCGGAATGTAGCAGTGGTGAATTCAAGCGGCCCTTGTCTTCCATACGTCCTATTCGTCAACGGGAAACCATACCACGACCCGTTCACGCTGCCCTTTCCACGGCCATACATTCGGCCACCTTACCTAGCAACTATAGACCTAACCTTGTGAAGTCCTCCAGCAATCTTGGTGATGGAGTAGTTAGTCGGCGCACCTCGGTACTGATCAACATGCTACAAACTGCCACCCAAATGGCATTCGAGCACGAGCGGACGAGAACGTTGTCAGATACACCCTCCTGTCCGCCATCCCCCACTTCAGTCAATCCGGCCAGTCCGACAGACGTGCAAGAATCTATCTGCAAATCGAATACACTCAGTGGGGACACCGGATCCACCGGATCATCATCCACTAATGCATCTTCTTTGCCACCTGCTACTCTACTACCATCACACTGGTCAGTGCGCTACTCGATGGAGCAACCCGAAATGCTGGCAATCCCCCCACACAAGGTAAATGGGAGTGAGATGATTTTTTGGTAAATGGTGTAATGGAAGTGGCTATTTTTATTCGAAAATAGAGTCGTATGCTGATCATTTACGCCCGGTGTCATCATCACATTTTACGGTTCGCGACCCGTTCGAACTTTAGCAAAGGAGGAACTTGTACATCGAAACACGGAGCTAGCAGTGCTATATATGAACTCAAATACTGCATAATCTGAACACTTATTAGATATACTTTTTCACTCTTGCTAAGGCAAAATGCTTTTGCGATGCAACTGAAGATTTGCGCTCTCGGAAAAGATCAAATACTGCGGAACTAGGATTCGATCAGTAAATATTTTTAGCTGTAATATAATCAGTTCGGTAACTGAATTGGTTTCTTTTTTCAGATCTGCTTCACACGTCGTTGAAATAACGGACAGGGAGCGGGTTGGGATACCATCGGAAGCTGCCATATAGGGTTATATCGCCTCAGCCTCTTTGTCATTTTTTCTCACTCTCTATCGCCCATGCCTTTTATCGTGTAGATTTATTTATCGACTGTTTAGAGAGAAACTCTGTTAACGTTTGGTTTTCGTCCTTTAGAGAGATCATCTGAACTTGCGCTCGTTGTCAACCCCCCCTCCCATCTTCTCAAACTAAATGGGCGAAATAAAATAGGCTATTTAAAGGTAATCATCAGGTTGATGATTGAAACGTTAATAAAAGCCGACAGTTCAGCAACTTAGAACGTTTTGGAAATTCCGCTGAGAAATTTACTGCTATTTCGTTCTCATCTTCCTTTAACTTGACAAACGGCTTTATTCCTTATTTTTATTTGTTCATTCAAATCGTCTTTTTTCTGAGCCCTAGGCGAGGAAGGTATCAGGAAATTACAAATACCTCTCACTGACAACGCTTTGCTCGGAGAAGCCGACTGACTAACATGATATGCGCGGAAATATTTACCTATATTTTACTGTTCCAAACGGTTTTTTCAGAGATGCTCTGTTTTTTCACAACTGTGCTATGATTAATCAGTTTCGGATAGTTTAGAATATGATGTTAAACTTTTTCAGATCGCCAAGGCTAGAAAATGACATCGGAACCCTAAAAGACGACTCGTAACTCGTCTAAGCTGCTGCCGATTATGGTATGGATGTTACTCCATGCATGCACCAACTGTTTCTCTACTACTGCCGGGATGCTCTTTTTGCACTTCTTTCTAGCCAGAAACGTTTGTAGTCTGCCAACAAATTTGTCTGCCTAGGAAATATCATTGACGAGATCTCGCCATGCATATTCAAAGCCCGTTTGTTTGCCTTCACTCTCAAGCTTTTTTAGATGACCTGTTTGCAAAGTCCTATGCCATTCGATCCGAACATTTTCCACGCCACCGATCGTTGGTTTTTTTTCATGGAGACATCGAAAAAGGAAGATGATGTGTTTATATTATTATTAAAAATAGCTTTAGAAATCGATATTTCTTCAACCAGCGACAAGATACAACCGATATTCCACACATGCATCTCCAAAGAACAGTGAAAAATATCAAAAATGGAGGAGTCCCAAATAAAGTAAAAGGAGGATTATGCAATGAACACGGAAAAATACAGAGCAAATAGCAATGCTGTCCGGCATTTGAAATTGCTAGTCCTAATAACTTGGCGATCGGCTTGTTTTGTCAATGGATGTGTGATCAGCATTGATCTGCAGGCGCCTCTCAAAAATCAATTTTCATTTATAAATTCCTCGGAAAACTTGTTCCATTGTCTTGTGCCGCGCACATGCTAAATCGGTCTCTGTTCACTCTTCGCTGGTTCGGTGATCTGGTTTCGAATATCTCCGGTCATACTGGCGTCGGAATCGTCTTAAGCACGAAAGCCGGATGTACGTTGTAAGAATGTATCTCATTCCACAGATTTCTTTGTACAGTTAGTTTGGTTAGTTCTTTGCGTTCAAAACACGTTATGGTGGTCGTTCGTGATTTCAACGCCCAATTCAGCTGTAGGAAACAAAAGGGTTCACTGCAGGCACACTGCCTGTACTACTGGATCGAACCGACAAAGGCATTCGCCCCGTACAGGTTTGTTCTGATTACTTGGACTGGCGCACAATCACATAAGGTTTCCTTAGGTTGGATGTGGTAACGAGCGGGGGACAGTGAATTGCAATTCACCACAAAAGCGATGGACTTATCTGGGATCCAAACACCACTGGTCAAGATCTACGCTGAGATTTAGCTCGTAATCAAAGAGAAGCGGATGCTGTGCAGCCCATCTAAATTTGTTTGTATCGCGAAAAATAACACGTGAAACGGATGAAAAATACAATTGTGCTCGTTATGGAAACAAAAACGCTTTGTGCCATTTTTCCATCAACCTTCCAGTCGGTTTTCCCTTAGTTTCAAGTCGCTAAGTATACAGATACCGTTAGTTGTGATGCACTCAAGTATATTCTGTTATTATTCCTAAGGTTCCAGTACCTAAACATCAGCAAATATCATGAATTTACTTACAGATTTCTTTTGTTTCTCTTTTTGGAAGACTATAAGGCTAGTTAAACATGACTAACGTTGGTTGACACGCAAAACTCGTATGAACATGAAGAATGAAATCCTATCGCGGCATGAAAATTTCATGAAGGTCCTGGAGAAAACCATAAGATTTATCCCAGCTTACAGGCATAAATGATAACAAGTTCACTCAAGTTGAATAATATGTAACCGCTCCGAGTGTTGGCAGATTTGGACTGTGAATTAGTCACGCAATAAAGCGAAGAATATAATTATCCTGCTCAGTAGTAGAAAACGATTATCGTTTTAATCTGGGGACCATTTAATTTTGTTGGTGGATTCATGACATGTTGTAACCTACAAAGCATCTACAAAATCGACATTTCTGGAAGGAAGTTCACCGGAAAAGTTGTCCCGCTTTCTTATTCACATCAGAGTTGTTAACTCATACACGAATAAAATGCGAAAAGCCTTACAATGGGATTAAATGTGAATACACACCGGATAAGAGAAATCTTGTCGTTGTGGTGACAAGGATATTCCCTTCATTCTGAGGGAGCATACAATATGAAGAAACGACAGCGTTTCCGAAAGAGGCTCCGTGTTTCACTGCACCAGAATTTGGTAAATATGTTACCCTGCGTAGAGTGGTTTCCTTTCAGTTTGACGTAGATCAGGTGAACGCACAATTGGGCGCAAGGTGTGCTTCATATAGAAACACCACGGCTTTAATCTTAATCCTATCCAGATTAGGTTTCGTGTCGTGACATGATAATTTAATGAGCCACTTAATCAGTGAGTACTTACGTATAAATTCTAAAGCTTCAGGGATAATCAGGTAAAAACGTTTTTACGTTTGAGTTGATGGCGCCACATCAAAATGACCAAAAGCTTACTGAAGGACGGTGGTGATCCCATCGATTGTGTTTGTTCATTGATTTTGGATTTGTAGTAATATGTTCCAAATTGTTATGAATAAATCTCAATTCGTTCTCCTTAGCCCATTTGTAATGTCATGGTTGAGGTATTCAAGTGGTGTCTATGGTGGGATATCGAGCAAATTTCTAGTCTATTTACTCGCTTGATTGCAGCGTAGCTTGTTCGTTTTTGTCGGAAAGACTCGCCAGTTCTTGCCTAACAAAAGTAATACAACTTTAAGTGCATATTAGAATATCGTTTCCGTGCAGTTACAATTTTTTCTGCTTCATGGTACAAGATATCTCTCATGAGGACAAAACGCTCTGTCATTTTACCTAGCAAGTGAAGTTCACGCATTATGCACCTAACCTATTTCCTCGGTTCCCATCATTTGGTCGTTTCTTCCACTTTTCACTGACTTACTTTCTAACAAGTTCTCATTGTCGCTGGTTGTTTGGTGGTGCCTTGCTACAGATTTGCTTTTGCAGTTCCCACGTGGTAAAGCTTTTTTCTTGCTTTGCGGAATTGTTCTCTGGCGTCTTCGTTACCAGCACTTCGTCGCCGGCCGGGCATATCACCCGTTCTGTCTCCTTTCACGTCACAAGGTGGAAAGCATATCTGTCTTTTCACACCTAGCAAGGCGTCGTTTGTTTGTTTGTAAGTGACAAATATGGGTTATCTAACGAGTTATGCACAGTCTTCTGAAAAGTGTCCGGAAGCGAGTGCAGCACTGTTTTGCACACTCGACAGTCTGTTGCTTACATTCGGCCGTATATAACAGATCAAGGCTTGTGAATTTGGGTTACTTTTCGCGAAGATTTCCCCTGGGTGTTGTTGGTTTGAAGCAAATAGAACGGATAATGGAAAACCACAAGAGATTGTCTGTAATGCAGCCTTCATGATTGTTTTAACTAGTTTTCCATTACATGCTGCTTGGTACACCATTCAAACAGCTGCCCACAAGCTGTTATCCGGCAAAAACTAGAGGCATCGAATCTGGTTTTTATTCCGTCTTAGGATCGAACAGCCTCTGGTAACTGAGTAGACTGCAACAGCAGAACAAGTTTGTTTCGAAGTATTGATCGTCACCGGAACATTATCTTTGGTGTCAGGTATTTTGCTGTAGCTCACCTTCGAAGAGGAGGGCGAAATTCAGGTGGCCTTTACCCCGATGGTCCTCAAACAGTTCACACAGTTGCGACCGAAATAGAAACCTCTCCATCAGTCCGGAGACGTCATACACATTTTGTCTTTCAGGCAAGCCAGAATCAGTTCGGTGGAGTTCGTGCCGCATTTGGCATCTTCAAAAAGGTGTAATGTTTGATTGCCGCAATGAGTTCGCTTTATACATAGTCAGAGTTAAAAGTTAGAATTGCCTATATTTATAAAATGTACCGAATTAAGAGCAAAACCTGAATTGCTCAGTATCCTAAGTAAAACATTTGCATTCATCGTATTGCGTAACTGAAAACTGGCATATAACTATATCTGTATGCTCAGAAAAAAATCTAGATACAGCTGAAAATGACTTCGCGAGCTTTTAGAGACTTGCAAACTGAAGCTAATTACTTTTACATTTACCAGTAACACCACTAGTCATGAGGCTGCGTAAGCCCTATAGTACACTTGGCTTTTTCACGGTTGATGGGAACCAACTACTTCAAGTTTTCCATAGATTTTCTGAACACCCTTTTGTTTTCAGTGGACAAACTATATGCAATAAACTGGGGAATTTTAACAGTACATTGATAACGGATGGTTCGACATTGCTTGCGAAGCACACAGGAATGAAATTTGGAAGTTAAAAAGGAAAGATAACAACAGGAATGTTTGTGCTTGACGCAGCAACGGCAGTAGTTAAACGAGGCTGTGTTGCCGGGGCACTCTTGGCTTCAACGATTGAATGCCCCATGGTTACCGATGAGATGAGTAACAGTAACGTGAGATTTGGTCTGTGGCGAATCAGTTTCAAGGTTGTGATTTTGTGTCTTCTTTTCACTGCAATTTAGTTATTCGATATATATATATATATAATTTTTTTCTTTGTAATAACCTCTTCATTTCATTTTACGGCTTCGTTTTGCGACGTCAAGACCCTCAGTCAATGCCTCTTACTATTGTGTGAATCCGACTGAAAGTAGTGGGAATACTCGGAACCTTTATTACCGAAATAATGTTATCGGAAAGTGGAAAGTGAGGATTTATCGCCCGTCGTAATCAAAGGGGCTAAATACGTCATTTAATACTGTAACCAAAGTTCTACCTCAGTCAACGAGCCTTCAGTATTTCCTTAATAGCTGAAAACTGTTACCAGTAAATAATGAAAATTTCGACCATCCTCAACGTGTGCCTTGAACTCAAGGTCTTTTTTGCGCGTTTTGCTTTCATGGTAGCGCGATAACTGGCAATATTATTTTTTCTCATCGTTGGAATGTAGCGGACGGCAATCACTTTGTAACCATATGCACACCTTGAAATTTCCAATGCTTTCGATTGAATCAAATCCCCATTTTGTAATGTTTTCTCTGGAAAACTTCCACGCGCATATACTTTGGCGGAGAACCTATCAAAATAAAACACGAAGATAATTTTAGTGGTCGAATATTTTTTCGAAGATACTTGTTGTCAGTATACCAGGAACATATACTAATTAAACATTGTCCTGTTATAGAAGACGAATACGTACGTATGGCTTCGGGTGATATGAAACATGTGACAACAAAATGTGCTTGCAAACTCAAGTTTGTTCGAACTCCATTGTAATAGGCGGCCAGCTTTGTTGATCAGTGTACGATGTGCGAGGGGATTTGAAGAAGGGTATTTTTCTTAAGGTTTGTTATAACGAAAGCGAAGTAGAGTCTTCATCGCGCTTCATGACGTAACTTGTAATTAAGTACGTGCAGCCATGCCAGTGGTTTCAGGTCACACGATTTAACTGGTGCAAAATTGATGAACGCTCGGGAGGCTGTTTATGGTACACACCGTAATGTATCACATGATGTCTCACGCGGGATTTATTAGATTTCAGTAACGAAAGCAATTACTTATTCATTAATACATTTCGAAGAACACGATGGCTCTCAAAATGGGATTTACACTAATTCATCACACTGGCTCCGATATCTGTTTTTGAAAAATCGGCTTCAGTCTTCGATAGGATTTCGGGCAAACTTATCTTCACTTCCGATTCGAAATTCAAATTTGTAATGGAATGCGGAATAGACCAATCCTGTTACCACTTTGGTGGGTATATACCTGTAGTGTTATCAATATTAACAGTCACATTAGCCAACCCCTTCAACTCCTATGATGCCCGATATGAACACCAAAAATTGTTTTTCAAGCTACCGATCCCGGATATTTGAACTCCTGTCGGATTGTAAACCCTGCCTTGAGAAAGGCTACCCAAGGTAACTGAAACGTCGGTCAATTACACACTCTACTGACAATGCTGTTACTTTTGAGCAACCGCATACATAAATTTATCACATGGCTCATCGACTTTCCCATGCAATCCGAACCTCGTTCGGTCCAGATTTGTTAATTTTGTATGTTGCGACCACTGAAATTTCCACTTTGATTAAATTCCCTTTCTGGTGAAACAAATGTTAGTTCGAAAATATATCATTCCCGTTTTCTGTCTCCAAAGCTTCCCAAGCACGCACCACCAACAGCGGATCCAAAGGCCCTCTCCGTATTACTAAGTCTTCTTCCACCATCACCAGAACATCGAACACCTTCGAATAAAACTCGAACGCAGAAGTACCGCCACGCGTTGAAATCAATCGCTAGATACTCATCTGCTTCCCTGGGACCTGGAACATGTCCATCTCTAAAACACGGACATTCGCGCTCAAAACTGTCTACCAGTGCTATCATTGCCGAAACTGATATGCGTCGCCTCGTTTTTCGGTCACCAACCTCGATTGGACGGAAAGCATCGACGAGGAGCTTAAATCCGGAGTTTTCCGCGACCTCGTCAGACGATGTCTCCACAAGGTGCCCTGTAGGTTCACGCGGACCGTTCCGCTCGTACTCCGCGTCTCATTCACTTGATTGCACTCCAGTCTGTTGAACCGCACTCTTGGGCTGGGGCATGCATACAATTAGCACCGAGTTACCCGTGTTCCGTTACTTGCTTGTCAGCTGCCTGGCACCCTCCAGCTTGCCTTGGTAAAATATTGACATGAAATTCCTTCCATGAAATTGTCCTGTTCTGATCTTTCCGTTTTTTCTATGATTACAAAAATAGAGACAAGACATTTTTTAGCAATTCATTTTACGTTTGGGGGTTTGCGGTGCCTTCCGAAAATCTTTTGTAACATACCGTATGAAAGCTGCCTTCGGTGCACTTTTCAACGTAAAACTCGTTTTCTCGAACGTCTGCCAGGTGATACCGTTGGAAGGAACGAATTGCAATTGCGTGAAAACAATCATCGCTTTGTTGTGGTTTTAAACACTTTATCTGGAGGTTTGACAAAACATTACTCGTTATGTTTTTGTTTAGCTTTCTCTGAGGGATGTACCTTGAGTTGTCTCAAAATGGACACAAACCCCGCTCTTGTTTCGGTTCAGTTTTTGCTACCATTGACCTTGCACCAAACCACTCAGGTTTTGGCTGCTGCCTCATAGCACCATCTACTAACAATTTTTCTCTCTTTTGAGTAGTGATCCTATGAGATAACAACCGAAACCAGGGTACTTTGGTGCATTGTTAATGATTGTAAAAGCTGAACTTCTTATCCGAATTCCTCATGCAGCTGTTTTAGACTGACGCTGGGGACCCTAGATCTGGACCATTTTTTTCAGTGGAGGATACTCAGTGGTGTTCCTACATTTGGAATCTTTCCTCTTCCATATAGTTTTTAAACTTAATTACCAGCTGTTGACCACGAACCCCTTACTGAAAATGGTATATATTTTTTCTTTACTATAGGAAGTAAATAGTAAAAGATATAAAAGATAATGTTATGAGTTAGCAATCAAAACCAAAGCATGTTGGTGTGTGGTCAGTGGTCGTTAAAACTTAACTGAATAAAAAAAGACAATGTGAGAGTGGTTGGGAAAACAAAGGAAGTGTCTCAAAGAAGATGGGCAGTAATAAAGAAACGGTTTTGAATAGCAAGCCAACTTTACGAGCAACACGGGAGGCAAGCTTTGATATGAAAAGGGGCATGTCTAGTGAAGGAGATATAAGTAAGACGAGAGGAGACACAAGCAGTGATATTTTAATTAATTGAATCAAAAGATAAATGTAGGCTGAGTGGGTGAGTTTCAAGGCAACTATACACGGAAAGGATGTTTCCGAAGCCTACCAGCTCGGACGTAGATGGTTCGCTTATGGACGAAACTTGATGTCCACAATACAAATGCTGGGGGAATACGAACATAGACAGTTTCACTAGTAAGTCTTCGTGACAAACTCCGCCAACTGAATTGGAGATATTGGTCGAGACCAAATGTATTATTGAGTGAGGCTGACCAGGATTATGAGGCGAGAGCCACTAAATTTCCAATTGAGAAACGTTGTCAGAATTCATACTGGCAGTCGCTCACTAGTCTTTCGCGCTCGAGAAGCGTTAATCAGTCGATCGGAGTTGACGGCTTTGAGTACTTTCAAAGCAACAGATGTTATGTAGATTGGATGTTAGTTGCTGAAATGGAAACCGATACGTTTTGGAATAGGATAGATTTCGGCCTGTTTCCATGATATTGGGAAGGTGGAAAGATGATGTGAAAAGCAGTACTTTCAGTACGAAAGATCATGTACTTTAAGGACGTTGGGTGGTATATCGTCCTGGTCGAGTGGTTTGCATGCTTCTAGATAGTCCGACGCTTTGCAGATCTTGATGCTAATGCGAGGTGTAAGATGGAAGTAGACGGAGGACCACAATAGTTGGGTGAAATTTAACTGGAATTAAACAGGAAAGTGAAAGTCTCGAGTGATTCATGATCAAGGTCATTGGAAGCATTACAAATAGAGTGGAGATCGGAAAAGCATACATTTTGAGAGGCGAGCCTTGGCGAGGGACGGAAGGTTTGTCTACTATTGGAGAATGATAGTGAGCGTTTGATTTTATACTGGGGGAGGCAATTCTTGGTTTGCGTAGGACATCGATGGGATCGAGAGCTGGCGAAAGGCAAACTACTGGGCGCTTCATGTCTGCAGCACGGTAGCATACACGGCTGAACCAACTGTGGCGATTCCGATTAACCAGATTCGGAAAATTTTGAATAAAATGCTTCACACGGTGAAGAGCAATTTTTCATGCAATGGATATCAGCCGGTGTCATAAAATCTCATGTCTACATCGTGGTTACTTCGATAATTTTGCTTCTCTAAGATTATGCACGCAGATTAACTTCCGATATGTTGTCTGTGTTGTTAACGTGGTGGTAATCACAGATGTGAATGCACAGCTCAATGGATCGGTCTTCAGTTTTTAGTAGATGGCATTATGCATTTTCGTTCCACGTCAAAACAACTGAAACTCACTGAAAAGCATTCGTTGAATCCCGTTCGGCTGTGGTGTTCCTTTCCATTGAAAGTAACCGACAAGGCTTACAAGGTGACTAAAATCAGGTTGGATGCTGTCATTAGAATAGTGTTTCGCGCAACACTGGATGTGCACTCACGTAATTTTGCGCTCCAGAATTACTTCCACGTTAGCTCAGTGGTGGAGCACCTGCCTGCAACCGTAAGGTCTCCGGCTCATGATTCCGAATGCAAAGGTCTTAAACAGGTCAGTGAACAGTTAGGAAGTACAGTTTAAACGATATTCAGTTGGAATGTTGATCCGTATAGGTTATGTTTCGGATTGTTTTTGCTCCTCATTTGTTCTTCTTAATGACGATCTTCCATCCACCATGATTCAGCATTGCGAGGTAGCAACCTAAGCCAGAATGCGTTAGTTTAAGGTTACGGCTGTACAGACTGAGGCACATTTTCGCTTACTATAGTGCATGGATAGTTCGTTGCGGCATTCGTACATGCACTCGCGATTGTTTAGGCGATCGATTCATGCATCTATGTGGCTAGGGTGTTCCGTACAAAAAGTAGGCGTGCATCTGCCCTTTACTGCTATGCTTATGTCAGGGTGATGACCGTTTTCCGTCAAATGCGCGATTATTTGGGCTTGTAATCCAAGCACGAATTTAGTGCCGGAAGTAGAAAAGTAGCATATGCGTCGTTTAGTCGACGTTATACACTCAGTTGATGCAGTCTTAACAAGTCAAGAAAAGATTTCAGCCACACGTTAGAGGTAGCTGCTCCGAATGAGGTTTACCAAGAATCTACGACCTTCTATGTTGGAAGGCGCACAGTGTTCATTGTTGCGCGTTTTTGGAATGCGCAGTATTTATGCTTTTGTGCTGAGATGGATTAAGTATGAGAAGTCATGAGTCCGATGAATAACTACTACGTTAATTTCTCGTTTTACGTACAGGCAAATGTACTGTGAACTTCATTATGCTGCTCTTAATTGAGAAGCCCTAATATTTTTCCAAACCAAACATGCGGTGTGTTAACTTCGATAAGGTGATTTTTACTAAAATTGACCAAGTGTTGGTAAATTTAAATCTCTCTTTTTTATTGCGCTTATGATATTTCGATGAATATATTTATATATATATTCTGTCTCAGCTTCTGCCATCAATCAACTGTATCACTGTTTATTAGACCACAGCGATTCGTTCCAAGGTTATATTTTAATCGACCCTATATCTATGTGGGAATTTCCCGGTTTCCGGTACGAGCAGTCGAGTCACTCTGGCACGAAATTTCCACTTATTAGTTGTTAACTGTCAGAAAGTCGAACATCTTTCTGAAATTACGTCATCGACAAAGTACTAGTCACTATTCGACCATCAACCAGTGGCAATCCTCATTTCACACAACGATGCAGTTATGACGTGTGTGTCCACAGTCCAGTCGACTCATTCACACTTCAAGTTCACATTTATCAATTCAGCCAATCACACTCATCCGTTACACCGAACAATCAATGCCAATGACCGTTGGGACTATCTGTCCTCTTTTCATGCTGATGGATTTTTTGACAAAATTCTCCGTACTTGCTCTTGGTTTATTCTCATTTGCATTTGAGCGATTGAAAAGTTACCTATCGGGGACAGTCCAAAGGTTTGTGCACTGATACAACAAAACCAAGTCCTCTATATCGGTTTTCTATGGCCCAATAATCTTTCGCCTGATTCCGATGATCGCGATCATTCGGCGTGTCGCTTGACGTAATCGGGTGCAATGCTGCCTCAGTTGTGCTGACCTCTGCTCTGACTAATGCATATGGTGATTCAACAACTGCCACTTACACCTACTTTGAGCAGTCTGTACATTGTCAAATAAGAGTATTCGAATGAAATACTGGTGTATGGAAGTTTCTATTTCGTTTTATGTCATGTAAATAGTTGCGGTCTAAAGTTGATGGAATGTCTTAGCGTGATTAATAGGGGCCTCCATGCTGCATAAGGTAGTTTATCATATAGTGTCAACATACATCAGTACTGTAAGACTATAGAAGCGCTTTAGTGTCATTTAATTCATGTTGGTAATCATCGGCAGTGCATATTCACTGCGATGCGAGCTTGGGACCAACGACTGTCAGCCGAAAGTGTTAATTGTTAGTCGGACCGGACAGACCCTCAACGGTTTATTGAACTTAATCACGTAATGTTGTTTGGGCGTGGTAAATATGTGCTGCTGATGAAGCCTAACAAGGACGAAACGACTGTGCAGTGCTTCCACGGTTTTGTATTGGTCGTTTGGGCGTTGATATCACGTGGTGTGTAATTTTGTACTGTTTAACTTTATGCAGCAGCCGGGTCTTGTAGGTCATGTTCAGAATGTTTTCGTGATACTTAGGTTGCCTACACAGAAGTAATCTCGTTGGCAGTCTATTACTCTGTGTCGGGATCCCGTGGCCGTGCAAGTCAGTACCAGGTAGGTCCGCTGAGAGTCCGCCTGGTTATCTTGCTGACCAAAGGAGTGAATTCACAATCGTTCGCCTCGAGATTCACGTCCAATTTTGAGTGCCGTGGATATCCATTGATGGTAATTTCGAACGAGAATGGAACAGGTGTACAATGCTTCCTGGCGAGTTGGGTTTTGATCCCCACATGATGGATTGCTTTAAACCGCTTAAAATCCCCAATTTTATTGCTCTACTGTGGTTAGAGACTCGTCCTTTCGATATTAAACTCTTAGTTACTCAGTAGCATTTATACAAATCACAGTGATCAAGCAATACGGTAGTTGCTTTTCTGCACTAACAGCGGTATTTGAGACTATGTTGTCAAATTTCAATTTGAGCGCACTTGATAGTTAAAACTACTTCTTCTACGTCACTGTCTCTGTCTTGATTCGACTTGCCCAACTTGATGTCACTTCACTCGTTCTAAGTGTCGGTGGGGAGAGATTGCAATCGTTTTTTCTTTCTGTCGCATCTACAACCAGGGCAATACCGCAGTTTTCTTGTCCTGATTCGATCGATAATCTAGACGGTCTGTTACTGGCCTCCTTTAGTTCTACTCTGCCGTCTCTCTTTGCCAGCGGCAATACATGGTGAATGCGTTTTTCTGAGTCTGAGTGCAACTACGTGGAAAATCACTGTAGGTTGAAATCCAATGCTCTTTCTCCGTGTATGTTTGTATTAGTGTATGTGCGCGTATGCATACACATTCGATTTGGCTTGTCCTGTTTAGAAGTAAACACGCCCTCGTTACTCGGCACAAACGGAGATGCACACACGCAAGCACACACACAGACAGACATTTTTATGATTGCGGACACACTATCGCCTAGTCTTCTGACGGTCAACGAAGCAGATTTACTACTATTCCGTCTCTTCCAGGTTTGATTGTGTTACTCACAAGGATGCAGGGAGTCGGAGTGAACAATAATTCAGTTTTCCCATTCACGTTTGCGCACTCGATCCATGCGCTGTCCGATTTTTCTGTAAGGCTAGTGAAAATGAGGCAAACTTGTTGTTTAGAGAATCAGACCGGCCTTATGCGATTCCCATCTGAGGCCGGAATCCCATTGTCTCTCTATTCAGTTACTTTGTTGCTCATCACCGTTTAGCGTACACACACAAGTATATATATATATATATATATATATATATACTTCTGTCATAGACTTAAGTTGACGAAATCCTATGGCAAAATGTAATTTTTTGTTATCAGTAAAATTGCTTGATTTTTCTGAAGTGGTCAGTCATTCCTGTGTAGTTCGATCACCTCCGAGTGGTGCGGCTGAATTCATACCTCGACGTAATCACGGAAGCTTCTTTGCTCCGGGATCAGCAAACAATTGGTGTGCCCTGCGTAGCCCATACGAACGATAGAGTAGAACATTGCAGTAGATTCGTGTCTATTCCAACGAAAGAAATTGCATCAGCCACCGAGCAAAATACAGAACGTAGCCTGTCTAACTGACTGGATCCGTAATATCTCTCCCTACAATTCTGAAAGTTTCGGGATTGACGTCCCACGATCGTGTGAAAAATCTATTTTGGAGAGTGTTGATACAAGCGGGGCGTGCATGTTAATTCGTCTTGTGTGTGTGTGTGTGTTTGTGAATGGGTGATCATGGAGAGTGAATGCTTCAATTGATGTATGAATGCATTTTCAGCGGGGTTCATCAGCGTGCTTGCCTCATCGTTCTCTTCCGACTAATGACTCGTGAACACCCTGGGCTTAAAGCCTATGCTGAACATCGTCTCCTGAAATAATTTGCCCACACCTTGTCACCACAGTTGAAACAATGATTAGGCTATTGTTGTTGCTCTCTTTGAGTTTGTTACCTTAAACGTTGAGGCATCAGTTGGGTTTGGTTTAACTTCATTCATGCATCGGTTAATTCCGACGTGAGTTTAGTTTTTGTTGCAACAGCAGTGCGTTGTCCCACTAATCGTTGGAAATAACTGTGTATTTGTCCAATGATAAACCTTTTTTTAAGATTCTTTAGACTGATCCAATTGCATCTTGAAGGCTCTGAATTCTCCTGACAGACTGTAAGTTGAAATGCTCCACAGTGGATAGGTATGTGTGCCCAGATTTGGTGTTTTTCCGGGGTAAAATGTCTCGGCTGTTTGCATGTAAAGACGTGATATTTATTTATTCTTGGTATTAGAAAGACCAAATCAGTCGACAGAATCATCTCAATCTATCGTATCAATCGGTTGTATACCAACTAGACTATGAGAGCGGTCACTAACAGAGTCCACACCGATGAGGCTTCTTAACCAAAAAGGCATGTGCACAGTCTATTATTCTCATGGTAATTGTTTTATTGTTTAAGACATTAAATGCTAAGTCGCGTGATGGTGGGGGGATCTAGCAGTCTCGAGATTTCAATATGAACTGTCAAAATGGTTAAACTGAAAGACTAATAGGTTACTATTTCAAATACGACAGATGTTACCATCTTGTGCGCAGCTTGATGGTTGCGGATGAAGTAACACTAGGTTATCGAATAGGGTATATTCCGTCGTTATATGCTATTTTTCTTAAGTTATTAACAACGTTGTCAGTAGGGGGTTTAATTGACAGATGATTTGGTTACCATGGCTAGTCCTTCTCAGGTTATATCTTTCGTTATCTGATTAAAAATTTGTCTTCCAGAAAAAGAACTGTGATAACCGAGATGTAGTCTAATTACATCTCTAGCGACAGCGCTGTGAATTATGCACATGAGAGCATCACATGGTGCAACATTTTCCCGTTACACTCCGAACCTCTCTTGGTTCGGAATCATGGTGTTTCGGTTTCTCCAGGATGTTTGCTGGAAAAGGTATCATGTTGTTTCATGCTCATTTCTTATCGCACAAATTGCAGTTTCGGTCAGCGTGTAGAAAACCATTCATAAGATGTCATTCGTCTCATTTTCCACAGGCTCTAGGAAATTCAAATCCCGTAATAACTCAAGCGTGTGGTATATTTCCAACCTAATAATAATAATAATCAAACGCCTCGACACTACATTCGCCAGGCAGCTCCTGAGTGGTAACAACAATCGAATCCTATGGCAAGGCATTCAAGTGTTGTACGGGAAGAAAAAAGAAACGCGAAATTTTCCGCGGATGTCAACAGCATCAATCCTGTTTTCATCCATCCTTCCACCTATATCCCAGTTATACTTGAACAGGGTGATGATATGACAGTTACAATTTTTTCTAGCGAAGAGGTGCTCGACCTCCTCCGCACCATTAAAATTACCACAGGGGTTGGTCCTGACAGTTTGTCTTCAGCTTTTTTAACGTATGGTGCTGTGGCCCTGACGGATGCATTCACTTCTCTGATTAACTCATCATCCTCCTTGTCTTTTATCCCTGACTGCTGGAGACCCGTCACTATCATTCCCATCCCAAAATCTAACAGTCCTACTGATTTGATAAAACGTTTCCATCCCACCGCCTTAATATCTTCTGGTCTTAAATTGACGGAGCATTCTATACTTAAGCGCCTGTGTTCTTCTATGAATCATCCAGTCGATCCATTTCATTTCGCTTAGAAATTCAACGGGTCCAGTTTAGATGCTGTCGCCTCCCTCACTCACCACATTTGTAGGTCCTTAAACGCATCAGTGAAATCTGGGTTGCGCCTTTCCTGACTATTCGTCGGCATTCGATTTTGTCCCACGGTCCTTTCTACTTCACAAACTGCAAACATTTGGTTGTCCCAGACCTTTATTAGCATGGCTGTCTGATTGCTTTACTAACCGAACTCAGTGCACACGACTGGGTGGTAAAACTTCGAAACCGTTGATTAACAACTCAGGAGTGCTTTAGGGTGTTGTTCTTTCACCGTTTCTCTTCTCTATTTACCTCAGCGACTTATCAACTAGCTCATCCTGTCATCTGTTTAAGTATGCTGATGATGTTGCCCTCTCTCAAACCGCTTCGAACAACGATGATTGTCAAAGGATTTTCCAAAAGTCTGTCTTCCGTTTACGATTTTTTTTGCACAAGCCGATTTAAATCTCAACACATCTAAATGCTTCGAATGTCTGTTCTCTCTGTCGGTCAGCATACTCATCCGAAACGTCTTTCATCAACTCAGAAACACTTACTAGGGCTGATTCTGTAAAATATCTAGGAGTTACTATTGATAAAAATCTGAAGTGGACTTCTCACATTTCTACCTGTGCAGAGAATCTACGACGGTTGTCATTTCAAATCAGGAAGCTTCGACACTACTAGGTGAAACAAAGCACCATCTCCTGATTTGCATACCAGTGTTTGTGCAATCATCCTTTACTCTCTTCCTGTTGTTTTTCCAGGTTTACTTAAAAAACACTTTGAAATTCTTCGCTGGAGACTATCAATTATTAGCCGTGTGTCCCTCATACCACCAACTGAATTGTCCCTAAATCAATGTGATCAGCACTTATCAGCACGTGAGAAATTTGCTCATAAAATTCTTTCTGATCCTACGCATCCTCTGTACAGCGATCTTTCAAAGTGCCGCTCTCATATTTCTACACGATTCGCTTTTAGTTTCTTACCCTCTGGAATCGATATCTTTAAGAACCCTACTGTCCTATGTTTAACACGCATTTTGACAAACCAAATTCCGGAGCAACCTATCATACTGTGCTCTGATCATTCCCCGATGATTTTTTTACATTTTTACTAGGTGATAAGTATAATTTTTCCTATTCTAGTTTTTACCCTCACGTTTTTCGTCTGGAATGCAATATTATTTTTTGTACTCAAAAGTCTATACAATACAATATAATGCAATTCCCACTGATGGATGAGCGCTAAACACGAAGACTAGTTTGCTTGTTCCAGTCTTCCGTCAGTTTACGTTGGTGTATGCGGGTCCTCTCATTGTGAATTCCGAGTCCACGTCGACGCTTTTTTGATTCTTTAGTACTTTTCGTCTAAACTCTGAACATCGTATGCCATCGAGATGGCATACGATGGGATATCTTCACATCCGATTAGGATCGTGAACCGTTGATAGACAATGCGCACTTAAGTTGAGCTGTTGGTAAGTTCTTTAATTCAAACTATTCTGCTTCGCAGTTGATCTTTTTCACATATGCCAAAAGTCCTAATTTTTTTCAGCTTGAAGGCATTATGTGAAGTAACAAGCAATAGTTGTGCAAGACACTTCACTGTTCCCCGAAAATTTTATTTCAACAGGTTTGCGAGGCAGGATGAAATTTACATACATCTGGCGGTATAAGTAATCGGGTTTGCGCAAAAACAACGATAATTTGCCGTTGTTTTTCTATGGGCCCAAACAGCAATGAACAAAAACTCAAATCCTGCTTCCAGTATTGTAATGTATTGGCTGCATTTGATTCAAATCCCGAGCATGTGATGGAACTGGCGAGGTTATAATGCGTTTAGCTTGTTTGTTTGTCATTGTGATGAACAGTGTTAAATCCTTTTGCCAACGATTCACTGAGATTATTGTGTTAAAATCCACTGTAGAATCGGTTCAATTGTGAAAGTCTTTGGATTCAAATCCACCCATAGGTATAATTGTAATATTTGGACTCGTAACTAGCATACGAGACTCGGTCAGTCACGATAATGAGCGGATATGAGTTATCCGTAAGTACTGAATTGGCTTCCGCCTAAGCTACACGAACGAAGTCAACAGGAAGACCGCAACTTGTATTTACAGCTCATGGGTTTAGATGCAAGGTTGTAAATATTCCGACTGGTGGAATCCACTCCGTCCGATTGCGTTCATTGAACTTCTGGATTTCACTATCGCTTGTCGTTACGGTTTCACTGGCTGCTTGTTTACGCAGGCTATTGTAGAGCTGTACCGGATTGCACGCAAACTCATCACAGTAACCCAAGCATTTGTATCGCTTGTGCTCCACTAGCTGAACTACAAGGCCACGCGGAACGATGCTCGAGTCCCAACCAGATTTCAGAATCATTGTATTTGGTTGAACTTGATTCTGTTTTATTGGAAAGGCATGGGTGCGTCAAAGTCGCTTCTGATAAGTTCACAGCCTTCAAATGCCTACGTCCAGTCAGGGATGAAGATGTGCTTTAGGCTCCGAGTTGCCTACTTCTTCTGAATGCCTCTCGAAATGCTTCCATTATGACCGCCAGTTCCAAATTACCTATGTTAAGAAAATCCTACTCAATGCCTTCTCCTGGCAAAATTGTCTTCACTAGAATGCGAGGAGAAAGGTAAATGTCCGGTGCTCTTCACTAGATTGTCTGCTATTCTGTCCAGGGCAGATGACTAGACTTTAATTTCAGGTTAACCACAACAGGCGTACGAAGCACGCCGTTCATCGGCACCTGTGGGGCAACGTTGTCCCACGTTGCCCTCAGGATTTCTAGCTACATCCGAGGCGTATCAACTGAGTATCCGGCTCTTAGAGAACCGCGAGATTCTTAGGTCGTCGTATTGTTTTGTCATTGATCAAAAGCTCGAAATAGGGTCTCTCAAGTCAATCTTCTACTTTAGACTGAAAAACTGGGTATTGTCAAGCCCACTGAAAAATCACGGATCCAAATCGATTACCGATGACATGATAGTGGACAATGGAATTTTTCCTCACTAGCGTTTGTACAGATCTTGTGCCATCGGAATCCTGGCAAGAGAATGAGAACAATGCAAAAGAAAGTAAAAAGAATGTGAGACGCTTGTGTAGAATCCACCACACATGTAAGCTGTTCTGCATTGCTCCTTAACATCGACCATCCGTCGTTTTACATGGTTCATCTATGGCCTGTTATGCTCCTCGATTGCCCAGTCCAAAGTAGACAGAGGAGAACGGAAGAGCTAGCACATGTGCTGTGAATTCTATACAATGTTTTTTTATTTTTAATTAGGTTCCATCTCCCCCAGAATTTCTGTAAGATATAATTGGTGCACAGATTCATCACTATATATATATATATATAAACTATAATCCATTAGTCCTCCAACATTTATGGAATTGGCCGAAATGGACCCAAATCCTCTGTCGTATTCTGCGTGCTTCCAATCCTTAATTAAATATGCATTTCAGATCAACAGTATATCTTCGAGAAAGATAAAAAGCAAAATGGGTGGATGTTATCACGTATTCTCAACCAACCGAATACTCGCATCTGCACTCATCTTTATAATCTGATGTGAATGATCAACAGTAAACCAATACTCTTCTCATCCCATCTGAATATATAATTCGGATCACTTGGAATATCATTTGCTATGCAGAATTGTTCGTCCAAATGTCACATATCACCACCAAAGTATTTCCCCCGAGGCCCACACCGTGGTGAGTCAGAGGGCCTGGCTAATGAATTGGCTGCTCATCGTTTATTTCAGACAGGTAACATCACGTCGCAATTGCCACCTCCCTTCCTCAGACTGGGCAGACAGGTGTTTATAACGAGTTAGTTGGGCAGGATTTGTTAACTGGTCATACACAGATTCTGAGGGTTTGCTCAATTTCCATTGATTGATAATGTGGTAGCAACTAATCTGACCTAGGCAGTGATCCGTCAGTTTTCGCGCATGTAACTATACGGTGAGCGCATTCAAGGCAGAATGTCTGCCCCTTTCATGTGTCGGAGCTGTCCTATCCCACTCGCTCACAGTCACTCCGTTCAGTGATTGGTTGATTTCCTATAGTCTGACTGTAATGACCAGGAAAGCGGTGCAATCGCGATTGCCCACCTGTCCGTTTGTCTGTATGTTTGTCTATCTATCTGGCCGCCTACTTATCTCTCACCACATTCGCTCAGCAAAGAAAATCTTGTTATCCCCGTATAGCATCCTCTTATTGATCAGTCTGCTACTGCTGCATCTATAATTTGCCGGCAAACCACCAGCTTGGCAAGTTCATTATGTTCACTCAATAGTGTATCTGATTTGTGTCTTACTGAGGAATTTGTAATAGGAATGAGTTAGTTCTACTAATTGACAAACAGTCCCTGTGTCAACAATCAATGGCTCTCCAATTACTCATGACCCAATCATACGTTGTGATTATATTGCTACACCTTTTTTGTATACGGGGACAGGTACAAGACCCGGTAACTTACCCAACTGCACCCAAAGCTTCGCAACACACATTTTATCGACCAGCCAATCCTTCAGACTCGACAGCTTTTCGTCAGTTGAATCCAGTCGGTCCTGTTGGACGCTCTCCGGCCCCACGAGTTGTGGTTCCTCCTCCACCACCAGCACAACAACAACAACAACCCACGCACCAAGCCCAACAACATGCTAATGTCTATCGCCCGGATCCAGGTCTGCCGGCTGGCGTGACGTTTGGTGATCCCGAATTGAATAGTCAGCGGATACGTCATCACCAGGTTCCTCCTAATGGAGGATATGAGATCCCCTATATATCGCCGCCATCATCCTCCAAAACTGACGCAGACCCTGCCACCATGCTAAATCAAACAATTGTGCCTCAAAAACTGGAACGGAGATCCAGCGCAAAATCTGCTATGCGAGACCAGATAGTGAACTTGATTATGAGCAAATATCGGAGCTACGAGCGTCCTCCGACCGGGGCAAATGCCACTCACGTGATTGTGTTTATGAAAATTCTGGCTATTTTCTCGATCGATGTACGCACAATGGACTATTACGTGGACATGTTATTGAGACAGTCGTGGAAAGATCGCCGACTTTCATGGAATGAGGTTCCGGCATTTCAGAACTACACAGAGACTCTAGTATCGCCAAAGTTGAAAGAACAATTATGGCTACCTGATCTGTTTTTTCGTAACGGCAAGGATGGTTATTTACACAAACTAACTCTGCCAAACTATTTGCTGCGGGTCTCACCGAACGGCGAAGTATTGTACAGTCAGAAAATTACCATGCGCTTCTCTTGCCAGATGCATTTGCAAACATTCCCCATGGATACACAGAGATGTATGATCAATATCGGAAGTTATGGGTATACTGTGAGTGAACTGAAATTTTTGTGGCGTTCCGAGGACCCCGTGGAACTGGCCGATGCGTTACAGCTGTCCGAATTCGAGACGCCGGAGTCGTTCCGAACAGAGGATTGTTCGGGAAATTATTCGACCTCAACAGGAGCGTACGCTTGTCTACAGGCTTGGTTTCCGTTACAACGTCAACTTGGCTCGTACCTGGCCACAACATACATCCCGAATATTTTGATCATTATGGTTTCTTGGCTCAGTTTTTGGGTCAATGTGGATTCCGCGCCCGCTCGAGTTCCACTTGGCCTGCTAAGCCTGTTAGGCATTTTGACTCAGGCTATCAGTGTGTCGTCAACCTTACCACGAGTATCTTACATCAAAGCAATCGATGTGTGGATGATTTTTTCCATCATTTTTGTCATCGGGGTACTCGTCGAATATGCGGTCGCCCTGACTGTCTTACGTAAGAAGCAGGCTGAAACATGGCACGAAGATGTCAAAATGATTGTACATGAAGAGCTTACACGTTGGTGTGCTGTTTGCCAACAACAACAACTAGCCCAACTACAAAATTCCCAAGGTCTATCACGTGGTCAGCTAGAATTTTGCGAAGAAATGGAATTATTATTGACCAGTCAATTAATTAACGATAGCAAAGAGAAAACGAAACCCAGACGACCACCGGGGCTGGTGGAGTCTGAGATTGACAACTACAGTCGTTTTTTGTTCCCAGCTTGTTACATACTGTACAACTGTTTCTATTGGGCCTATTATTTGGGTTTAAAACATTCCCCGTAGATATTCCGTGTTAATTTGCGAACGTAGGATGTGTTAGATGTTCACACACACACACACACGGGTTACTATGAAGTGTGTTTGGGTCAAATTCAACCAATTTTTCGAATCCTCTATCTTCGTCGTTCCATATTTCTAATCTCCCGCCAATTTGATTCCAATTCGAAAAATGATGAAAATACCCAACCCAAATTGTTGTACAGCGCATTTTTCGACCACATGAGTAAATTGCTTCGTTAAATCCATGGTGATGATCACTATGTGTACAACACTCCTATTGATTCAATTGTTACATGAGGTGCGATTTCTCAAGAGCGCAAACGTTATTACCCCGACCCCAGTTGTCGTCAAGCGTTCACAAGGGTATGTATGACCCTCATTGTTTTATCTATTTGAACCCCGCTCCCCTTTATCATGCCCGTTCCGTTCTTATGTTCCCACTGATCATGTCATCGCAGAGATATAGGCATAGTATACATACATACATACATTCATATATATATATATATATATATATATATATATATATATAGGCATTATAGACACAAACACACAAACCCATCGGTACACCCAGCAGCACACAATAACATGACAAATGAACATCAAATTCCATCTGTCACTTCCGCGGATACTTACATATACACATTTTTTGAAAATTGGATTGAGAAAACCTCAAGTTCAGTTTGTTCTGACTTAACGATCTGATCTTCTTCCGCCTATATCTTGGCAAAAAATATTATCTACGTATGAATTTGGCACGAGATTAACAAATCTACCTTGTGAAATACCATGTAATGAAGTTTGACGCATGCAAATATTTCGTCTCTCTAATCTAGTGACGGAAACTCCCTCCGGGACGAGAACTAAAAAAGAAACCGATCGAGAGAGACTCTAATCTGTCCGGTTCTTTTATTCGTATCTTCCCAACAGTAAAGTCAACTGAATAAACTGTGCATTGCTATACTTCACATTTCACTACTGTGCCTGTATGTGTGTTTGCGTTTCTATGTCAACGAAGGCCGCGGTTAGAATGTGTGGCAATCGACGGGCTCTTATTCGGGCTGTAGAAAACCACAAACGGGTGCAGGTATGACCGCCCAGGAAAAGCGCTGTGGTTTGGTAGACTCTGAATGTCGGATATAAAGGCTGGTAACGTAAAGCGAGTTCCTTTTACCTTACCTAGTTCCGACAATTATCCAGTACTTGTGAACGGTGTATGCAAGGGAATCAGGCTTTTTTCCATATCGGGTTGGAGTCGTATTGGCCACAAATTCAGTCTGAATTAAGTTTTAGAACATAAACCCCCTTCGTCTACACCAACGAGCTCTATCTTTCTCGATCTGAAAACAGCATTCGATTTAATGCATCTTGTAGGTTTGTGTTGGCCCCTCTCCCTGAAGCACATGCCAGACGGATTCATTTCACTTGTACAGTCGTTGAATGCAAACAGTTGAAACAGAGTTTTTAGTTCTGTAGATCTTTAATCTGTGTTCACAACGAGAAATGTTCTTCGGCGTTGCTCACTATTAACCTTTTCTTTCGAACTCATACCTGAAGTGATTATGGAAGCTGTCCAATCGTCACAAGCGAATAGGGACTGCCGACATTTGCTCGGACGAGAAATTGCATAATTTAGAATATGCAAGTGGTATGCTTCTGAGCAGGGATCCAAATGAGTTATGGGTTTTCTCGATCGTGCGAACGATATTGCAGCTATGTTTGGGACGTGTTTTGCCCCTTCAAAGTGTAAAATTCTGTTGCAGAACTGGGCTGTCACGAGCCGGAATCCTGTTGTTGCAGGAGAATAATTGTGTGACATAGGTAAATTTTGTTATTTGGACAGTTACTTGGCACCGGTGGTCGTTGGTCCGACGGAGTGTCCTCTTGTTTAGAGAATGATAAATTGGCATTTAACAAGTTGAATTATCTGTGACAGGCGTGACATCCACTTATGGATAGGAAGTCGAGATTGCACAGCAGCAGTAACAGTAGCAGCAACAGCAACAGCAAGCACCACAACAACAACATGATTGATTCTGCTACATGCTCCGGAAACTTGCCCGTTGGTACTTGAACACTGTTGATTTCGTGGTAGAGTTTGAGAGTATGAAAGCGTAATTTTCGCAGCCACTCAGAGATTAGGCTGGTTTTACGCGATGGGCTCTAGGGTCTAACCTTTGAACGAGGAAGTGAATGCGAACAGATTAAGATGGTTGGGACATATTTGCAGGCCTACAGGACCACAATCTTGCTGGATACTACTCTTCGAGGCAGGTAATGGTTGGAAGATGGGTCGATGTGATCTTTAGACCATACGGCAAAATGAAATGAAAACTTTACCCAGTGGGCTAGCTCATGTAGGTGCAGCTAGACTACCGGGTTGGAGTCCGTAAGATCTACGCAACAGACAGTTGAAGATAGCAGATTATATGGCCAAACATTGCAGTCAGTGTCATCCTTGCATTCGAAATTTCTGTTGTTCAGTTAAGTTCCTTAACTTATTAACGCAAACCTGGCCTTTCTGTTTTTCTTTTTCTCCCTGAGTATTCAGGGCTGTGAGGCAGCAACCGAAACTAGTGCACGTTGATATAAGGTTAATAGATACGAAAAGTTCCTCCGTGCTTATGGATCCAAAAACAACAGATGTAGCAGTTCGTTAATAGCACAATGTTACCACCAACATTTTACTCAGAGCGACAAGAGCATTAAGCAGTGAATTATCGATGAATTGAAAAATTCTGTTGTAATAATTATGCCGTAAGTATTTTAGTGAATTGATGATTGATCGAAGCAACACAAATTCCACGATATCACCCATCCTATCTCTCGGCCTATCTTAAACAAAACATGGGCCATATCGAATTTTTCATAGCATGGATGCGTTCATTTTTCCTTTAAGAAACAAGATCACACATCTTTCTCCGTGATTCGATGCCCACAGTCGAATACATGCGCCTCAAAAATGAACCGATGTTGGTTTCAAAGCCCTCGTTCGTGTTTTGTGGGAGCGAAGGCTTCTTATAACACCATTTTCATGAGTAGTCTACGATATTGAGACTATGGAACGGTTTTTGATGTAAATCTATATCAGGGATATTTTACACTTGTTGTCCACGAGTTACATGTTTACGAATATGCATCCATCAATCCATCGATCCACCTATGCATACATACGTACATACCTACATACATGTACACATATACGCACTTACACACATTATTATCTATTGTATAGAATTTGTCGCGCATAAATAACGCACCTCGGTCAAGTCGCAGAGAAGAAAGAAGACATTTTCGTTCATTACCCGAGTTCTCGATCATCTGAGCGATAGTGCATATACGTTTAAGATGTTTTGCACGCTCGAAGTGTAAAACGCTGGTGAGAGGCTGGATTGACTCGAAGGCGAATCTTGTTCTTGCATAAGAAAAACTGGGCGAGGTGGCTAGATTTGATTACTTGGTTAGTTTTATCTGAATTAGCGGTCATGTACTGGATGATGTGTTTTCGCGCACACATAGAGGCCGATTGGCTTTCACTAATTTGAGGTAACTGTGTCGTCGGCATGACTATCGATCAAAGGTCGAGTTTACACAGTCACAGTGAGTTCATCATTGATTTACAGTTCCGAAACATGCCTGTTGCGAGCAGAGGATTTGCGAAGACCCCCGGGGTTGAACACCATTGTTTTAGTAGTTTTGGTAGATTATGTTGGGGTATTTTCTGAATAACTCAGAGAATTACAATAAGAAAGTGAGTCTTAGGGCTCGGTATTTAGAGCAATTACTGGATCAGAATAGTTTAAGATGGTTGGAACCTTTCCCGCATGCTCATAGAACAACTGTCTCGCTGTAAGTCGATCTCCGGGGAAGTTAATTGTTGGAAAATGGTTGGAGGTAACCAGCTGGTGACATCAGAAAAACTTTTGAGACATTTAACTAATGAAATGGCTCATATAGGTACAGTTAGACTACCGGGTTGAAGTCCACGAGCTCTCCGGAATCGATAATTGGAGATAATGGTTGATGGAGTTCAGTACTGCAGCTCTTGTAGTTCTTGCATTCGAAACTCTCCTGCTTCTGTGTAAATCCTCGGCTTACGATTTTGCAGTTGATCTTCACTATTCCCGGTTCTTCTTGCGTTTGAGCAACCAAAGTCAGAGCAAGTTGGTGCAAAGTTAATGGTTGTGCAAACCGAACTGCAGCAGACTATAGTGTCGTGGCCTTCCTATCTGAACTGACAACCCTTGAAGATTATTTACATAGATGGAAATGTAGGAAGTCCACTTCAAATTTTTACCAATAATAACCCGTGGATAATTCGCAGAGCCAACTCTAGTAAGTGCTTCTGAGTTGATGAACTACGATTCAGATGGAGTGATTTACCGGGTGCGTGCGCGAGTGGGCGAGAGAGACAGAGAACAGACATTCAAAACACTTAGTTGTCTCAATTTAATTTGGCTTGCACAGAAAATTCGTGGATGAAAGAAAAACTTTGAAATTCATGGTTGCTAGAAGAAGCCTGAAAGAAGGCAGTATCATGGGCATACTTTAACGAGTGATAGGAGGAACTAGTTGATATGTCACTGATGTGCGTAGAGAAAACATTCGCATCCTGAAACACTCCTGAGTCCTTAACTGAGTGTTTTGAGATGTTACCGCTCACTCGTATGCACTGGGTTGGATTGGTAAAGCAATCAGAAACCCATACTAATAAGGGTTTGGGGCAGCCAAATGTTCCCAGTTTGTGAAGTAGGAGAGATCGCGGGACAGAATCGAATACAGAAGAATAGTCTAGGAGGGCACAACGTATAGATTTAATCGATGCGTCTAAGTACTTACAAATATGACAGACAGGGGATGCGGCAGCATCCAAAATGATACTATTAGATTTGTAAGCAGATGGAAGGAGGTCGTCAGGAGGATTCATAGAAGAACGTGGGTGTTGAAGCGCAGCACCCTGTGTCAACGTAACACTGGAAGACGTTAAGGCAATCGCGAGAAAACATTTGACTGAGGCAGTAGAATTACTAGCTTTTGGGATAGAAACAATATTGGCTTGTCATTAGCAGTCACGGTTGCAATGGCTTACGGAAACCATGGAGGAGACGAATTTTCACCAGAATACAACAAGATTATGGTGACAGTTGAATAGAAAGCAGTCATAGGGTGCGAAGAGAGCATGGTGCATACATCCATGTATATATATATATATACCAGCACACAAACACGCATGTGTCCATACAAGCATACCCACACACACCAGCTGAGATAGAAGCGTAGCTTAATATATTCAATTTCTCGAAACCAAGGGGGAATGAACTGAGCAAAAGGGATGAATAAACAGTTAGTGAGTTAGGAGGCGCTAAAACGAAAGTGTTAATTTAAGATTGAAACTGAAAGACAGGGATTATGTGCAAAAGCTTGTGGTATCCTTCTTCTCTTACAACCACGGATGGTATAAGTCCGGTCAGGATTTCATTTGTTGTATGTTTGGTTGTGTGATGACAATTGATTCATCGCTTGAATGCCTTGCAGCTGCTAACAGCCCAGCGCCAGTTTTCACCTCTTCTGCCTACATTTCACAGGCAGTGCAAGGTGTTTCAGATTAAACCTTTCCGGACGGAACCCTAACACCGGTTTTGAAAGTGGTATCAGAGATTGTGACCTGAAGGTGATACTCACCTGTGATTTGATGAACAGTGAACGGTATGATATTGGACTCAATCCTGATATACCATTCCATCTAGCGGCTGCCGAAAAATGCAGTGCCACGATTTCCGAGATTTCAACGCCCTTAGTTGCCCATTTTATGTTTGGCTCAGTATCGGACCACGTGGCCCACATCGAAATTAGTGGCGAGGATCCGGGAAGCAAATGCATGTGGATAGCCGTTCATATATAGGACCGAAAAGTGCCCTTCCCCCAAAGTGCCTAAATTCTGTACTAATTGGAAACGCAGTCATCCATGTGATGATCAAGGAAGTCATAGTGAGAAGGGACATGAATGGTAAAGCATCGTAAGCAACTCAGTGGTCCCTAAACTAAAATCTCATCCTGATACCGGGAACTACAACGACAGCCCCGACTTTTCACGAAATATTCCTCTTGCCAAACCGTGAACAAACGTTAAGGATATTTCATCCCAAGCTATCGTAAGAACATTTTTCAAAATCTGTATAATTGCTCGGGTTTCTATCAGAAGAATCGTTCCTTTCAAAGTTTCCAAAAATGTTTTCAGTTTGGTTCAAATCCATTAAATTGTGCAGTCACAGTAATGGCGTCATTTCCGTATCTCGTTTGATGGAGAGGGATACAGTCACCCGAGGACTTTATTCGTCAGCTCGAGCTATCGGCAGGTTTTGACTCAGTATCCTTAATTGAATTTCCCACTCAATTATTTGGACGGATACCCTAAGCTAACCGGCATAAGCAGCTTCTCTCAGTATAGTGGCTTTAGGGGATTTGTCGACCAATCAAACGTTAGATTGGGTGATATTGATGATAATTTGACCAACCTCATGAAGCTGGTGGAAAGTTTCACTTCCCACCAAGGATTCTGCAACGGCAGAAGTGATGTGAAAACGTTTAAGGCTAAAGTGGCATTTGCATGCACACTTTTAACTTCCGAATTTATGGGTGCTGGTAGACTGATTCATTTGGAAGTGAGACAGAAAGCAGATGTTAGGAAGCTCAAAGACCCCATGTCATAGGACCTACATGAACCCTTGGCTTCTATGGAAGCGGTATATTTTGGCTCAGTGTGTGCTCGAACTTTACTTATGCGTTGATTTTGCTAGTTCTAAATACTAGTGAGATTTTCTTTATTACAACATGCGAGACATACCTGCTAGAGTCTAAGGGCCTCCACGTGATGGAAAAAGCTAGGTGGTCAGGTGGTTAAAATCGTACCGCCTGAGCATGAATGCCGCTGGTTCGACTCTTCCCACCGCCACATTTTTAAGCCTATTAGTAATCACGATCTATTAATCGAAATATCACGAAATTGCAAGAAATAAATAGATGAAATCTCCGTGTCACGTTGACTGACAACAAGACGTTTGCATTTTAAATGTCAAACCCGACGACCAGAATCTCACAGAATACAGGAAGTATAAAAGTCATTATTATTGTTCGGGATAAAAATAGGTCGATTAAGAGTAAACTGTCGTTCATCTTCACTGAACCAACGGACGGAGTGTCAATTTTGAACATTTTACTTTCAGGGTGATAAACAGGCAATCAATTTGCTAAACATCATTAATTTACATATATGCAATGAACTTCACTTCCTAAACAATTTGGCAATTCCCGTTTATAGTACACAGGAAGGAAAACTAGAAAATGAGTAAGTCGTCCTCTTGACATTCGCTTAATATGTCTATCCGCCTTCCCTCAATGCCTCAGTACAAATAAGACAAGCAACTGTGACCCATCCCTTTCAACCTGTTGAGTGAACTGTTGCCAAGACATACTTGTCCAATTTTGTTCAGCCACATTCGTTTTGCGAAGAATGAATCTATCAGCTGAATGTCGAGGCAGAAATTTAAACGTTTGTCCTGGGTGGTATGAAGCCGTCATCGAAGATGTCCTCAGTTGTCTTTTAGGCAGTGCGGCTCATTGGCTTCTGCACCGACCAGTTGATAAACACTGAGTGAAGACGTGTGCGTAGCCATTGATTTATTTGAAAAATGACCTACGAATGTCAATCAATGCCATAGGAAAGATTAATAATTTTGTCCTGTAGTATTGGGTTCAGTTAGGGAAAAAATTATTCGTCTCTTTGTTCCCTACATTTGTGCCATATTTCTGATTCGTTCATTCTCAAAATATCTCGCGGCTTTGCAATTATTTATTGTCCAACGCTGTTCAGCAGTAGGACGTATCGGCCGAATTCCAACCGCAACTCGATCCCAGGCCAGGCGATTTTCGGCAAGACCGGTTAAAAACAATTTTTAGGATTGTTTCTTGATGATCCCCATCAATAAAACACCACCGGATCTTGAAGGAAATTTAAGTGAAAGCCGAATGTCATTTGGTTATACAGGAAGCCCACCCAATAAGCGCCACTGAGAAAACTGATGACTTGCACACCATTCCAGTACCTGTCGCTTGTAACTGTCCCGGTGCTATGTGACCTGATGCCTGTTTCGTAATGCCGAGAATGTGAAGTGACGTCGGCTCTGGTTCGGTTGCAAATCCTCAGTCGACTGTATTTCGCGGCCGCTATCTCCAATTCCCACCCACTCTAGTGAGAAAGACCAAATCCATCAGACAAAAAGTTCTTTCTATAATCAAAACCCAGTAGCATATATTAGTCTTCCACAAACAACACTCACTGGTTGATTATTCTGCCGTCTAATTCGGTTCCTTGGCATTTATGGACTTTCTCATGCGACGTTTTGCTCTGCTTATCCATTGGCTAATCAACGTAATATCGTTGCAGCTGAGTTTGATCTCTGCTCCCGGTAGATGTTATGGCGAGTCAATACCCCCCTAACACTACGCTGCCGAACTACACACATGTTACATCAGTGAAGTTGCACGAAGTAGCACGTAAACAGTTCATTCAAATTAAGTATATCGTCAAATCCAGAAGTATTTTGAGTTATACCGAGAAGACGAAAACACTGAGCCATAGTTCAGAGAATATTTATTAAGTGTTCCATTATTATTGTGGGCCGTCATAAAAATTTTGTACTTCACACCTTTCAAATAGGTCTACCACTGTTTTGTCTGCTCCATTTTCCATTGTCTTCTTCACACGGAAAGGATAATCAATCGAAGACTTGATATTTACTTGTGAATAATCAAACCTTAGTTTTTCAATCAACTGTCGAGGTTCAATTAGGACTCGGCT
>LUCM01003673.1:0-102932 GCA_008360955.1 Fasciolopsis buskii | reverse complement strand
TGTTTTTTGCAATGTACACGAGCATTGGGATCAAATTAAGCAGGCTGTGCTTCTGGCAGCAGATTTCGCTTGTGGTCCTAGATCTAGCGTTCATCAAAAAACACTGGATCTCGCAAGCGTCGCTAATTCTAATGGAGCAAAAACGCAAGCTGCCTAACTGCAAGGAAGTGAATAAGCTGCATAGACAGTTGCACCGTCATTTGTCCATAAACCTCAGAAATGACCGCGAAAACTGGTGGGTTAAGGTAGCCGAAGAGATGGTAGTGGTGTCCGCTTCAGGTAACACTCAAAGACTGTTTAAGCTTAGACGCGACGGCGGTGGGCGGCGAACTTCGGTTATTGAAGTCGTGTGAAATGGGACTGGAGAGCTCATCCATGGTAGACACGAAAGACTGGACCGTTGGGCAGAGCATTTCAATGGTCAGTTTAGCTGGCCCCACGCTAACGCATTTAGTCCGACGTCGGGAGCTGCGAATCCTTGACAGGTGTCACTTGATCCCCCAACGGAAGTGGAAGTGCAGTTGAATATTCGGCTTCTGAAGTGGAGGAAAGCAACCGGTCCCAACGACCTTTCCCCAGTTCTTTTCAAATTGGGTAGAGCTCTTTTGAAATCCCTTATCTCCTTGCTTCTTGATATTTGGAACGAGGAGCGAATTCTGTTATCGTAGTATGAGTCACTGTTTGTACCCATCTTCATGGAGGATACACGGATTGTCTGTAGCAATCATTGAGGGATTAGTTTGATTCCGATAGTTACTAAGGTGTTAGCTTCGATAATGCTGCGCCGTTTGACACCAGTTCGCGAGAGTAATATCCGCGAACAACAGGCCGGATTTTGGCCAGGTCGAGGTTGCATCGATCAGATATTGACTGTTCGCCAAATACTCGAAACGTGCCACACGCACCGCCGCCCTACGATCGCAGTCTTTCTCAACTTGAAAGCTGCTTTCGACTCCGTGAATCGACCAGCACTATTCTGTGCTCTTCACCGGAAGGGCCTGCCAACGAAGTTCGCAAACCTGTTTCGAGCATTGTAGTCGCATAGATGTGCTCGTGTGAGTATACGGTGAACTATCAAGTTCATTCGAAACGACAAGTGGCGTTCGACAAGGATGTCCCATTTATCCTGTCCTGTTCATGGACAAGGTGATAGAAGATGCTTTAGGAGGTCTCCAGGATGTAGGATTCAAACTGGGAAATAGAGGGAAGCTATGTGAACTAGATTATGCAAATGACGTTGTATGCCTTTTCGAGTCTGCGGACCACGCACAACGGAACTAGATAGGCTCTCGAGGTTGGTCGCTCGGTTTGGCATGTGCTTTGCAACTTCAAAGTGCAAATTGATATTGCAAGACTGGACGATAGCAGTGCCGAACTTGGTGCTGAACGGAGAGGAACTGACGATTGTGGACCGTCTCACCTACCTTGGTAGCTGTTTGTCGAACGATGGTATCTCGGGAGTGGAGATAAATACGCGTATATCCAAGGTTCGAGCAGCTCACGCTGGACTGAAGCACTTGTGGCGTCGACCTGATATTTCATTGAAGTAGAAAGATTGTGTATTCTGTGCCTCAGTGCGCTCAGTTCTATAGCGAAATATGAAGTATGCGTGTGAGAGATGTTCGTCGGTTGGAGGTTTTCGACAACCGATGTTTACGTAGTATGGCTAGGATTGGATGGAGTGACCGGGTGAGTAATATAGAGGTTAGGAATCTGGTATTGGGTGCCAATTCTGCGGATGCCTTGTTTCATCGTATGAAACTTAGTAGACTTCACTGTTTTGGTCACTTGTTACGTATGGCGAACATTCGTCTACCATACCGTGCCCTATTTTGTGTTCCTCCTAAGGAACGGAAGAAGCCATGTGCAGGCCAACAGATGACGTAGCAACGTGGGATGAGAAAATGTACGGCGAACTTAGGAAAAGTAGGTGTCTCACTTCTTCGTGGTTGGGGTCCGAAAGATTTGTCAACTAGCTGGCTGGAGACAGTGAAGGATATGTGAGTGAGCCGTGAACAGTGGCGATCGTGTTGTGATTTTCCATCGAATCAAAATGATTGAGAGAGCTCGTTTGTACAGTTTGGCTATGTTCCGTATGTTGGCTGCAACAGCATCCTATCTTTCCCCGTCTGTGTACGTCCACTCCCTGTTCCCCTCCGATATTCACTCTTTTATAGACATATGTAACCTTGGGGAAAAGGCACTGGTCAGTGATGCTTGCCTTGCTGTTTAACACTGACTGAGGATGATGATGATGATCGAAGAACAGTTAGATCGGAGAGTGATATCAGTTAAAGACCATAACCAATACGAAAAGTTCGAAATGTCGTTTGAGTGTCGCGTGGACAAGATAGACATAATACGTGACGGACGTGCACGTGTACCAGTGGGCCATGTTTGGTCTGATGACACCTGATCATTCATAAGACACGCATTAGTTTCCTCATCGGAATCTTTTTGAATTTGTCTACGGCTTTTTGTTTGACCATCCAAACTGTTGACCACTCAATCAACCCGTGAAATGATTTTCCATTTCACCCACACCGGTTACAATATCGGCAGCAGGTGTCCGAAATTGTGCGACCCATGAGTTACCTGAACTCTGCATTGTGGCTGAATAGAATAAAACGCTCGACAGTTGTGTCATGTCTACATCATTAAACGGAACTGGTAAGGGAGATTACTTAACTCCTCATGTTTGTAGTTTTGGTCAACCGGGGAAAAATCACGAATGGTGGTAATCTTTCGTATAAAATTGATGTCCAATATCATTTCTGCTAGTCCCATGGCTTCTGATTTGTCCAAACAGACTACGGAATATGGATATTTATTGGTCTTTTGTTGACTGCATGAAATAGTAATGCGGGTAGTTTAATGATGATCTGTATGCGCGTGCGTGGATGCTTTCCAATGAGACGTTAAGTTGACGAAATGAATTAAGACTGCCATGATTTTCTGCGTCCGTTTCCGGGACGAATTTCATCAGGATTATAACTGGTATTAATCACTCTCATTCGGGACTCAGGACAGATTTCTTTGCGATGGGTGCGTCCCTGTGTTGCGGATAAGGGAACGGCCATTTCGGTGGTCAGCCATGAGTAAGGTGGGCCCAAGCTCACCTGTCAGGCGGACCCGGGCAAACAGCGGAATTGTTGTGAGCCTGGTGGTTTTTCGCCTGGAAAGCGTTCATACTGGAGCACTCCCATCGACTCCGACCACGAGCTAATGTGCACCAATCTGTCCATGTGTTTTGGTGGGCACTGAAACGCACTATGTAGCATTGGTTATACTGCGGCAAAGTTCTTTGACTCCACTCGTCCATCATCTTTTGGGAGCGCACTGGCTGAAAACCTAGAATTTCCCCGCTTAATAGCATTAATGAGCGCAGGGATTTAAGAAGTGACGCGGCAGTCAGGCTGTGACTTGGCGTAGATATACGGAGAAGTAAGCATCGGCTTTTTATCGAGCCTTTGATCCCTGAAGAAACCACATTCATTTCACAAACCTTTACTGTTATATATATATAATATTACTGAAGTCACTAGTAAAAATATCAAAAGTGCTATGCATGTAATACCACAAATCCCTCCCCCACCCATATTTGTATCTGACTAATCCAGTCCTTCCTATAGTGAATTTTTTCCAGATATATATTGATGCAATGGCATGAGTACGAATCAATGGAAACGAGCTTGCTCGCCAAATTGTTTTTTAAATGTGGCACAATTTCATCTTAATCGACCAAGTTTTTATCTACTGTGGCTTCTCAGTGAAACTCATTTTATTGCGAACATAGTACAGTTAAGCACATACTAACAGCAGAGCATCAAATCGCTCGAGTGAAAAAAGTACTCCAGTATTCAAATTGGCAGTTCATTTTATGGATGCAGCAGAATTTATCACTAAAATCTCCTTTGAATCATTAGGAGCTTGAGTGCATGATAAGTCCATTTAAGAATCACATGGTCATTCGTCAGAGGATTTTTGTCGGCTCATCCATCCATATGCGAAACATACTACTGAGAAGAAAAACCAATACACTTGAGCCCTATGTCCCCTTTCTGAAGGTTAGTCTTGCCTGACCGACGAAAATCCTCCGACGAATCACTATGTGATTCTTAGATGGATTTATCATCCGTTCACTTCAAAGATAATCTATTTTATGTTAGTTAATTTATTCCGAATGCTGATTACCAAATGCCATCCCTTGTTGGTTATAACCTGGTGAGATCTGAACAGAATTTATACATGATGGTGGCTATTGGAATTCAGCCATGCTGAGCTACGTAGAGCAGTCGCATTGTTTTCAGAGCTTTTCTTGATTTTGGATGTTGCTGGTGAGTTGTTTCAGATTTCATAATGTGCTATTTTAGCTTTGCACATTCTTGACAAATTTCGTTTTTCATCCTTTACAAAATAGTCCCAATGTGATAGCATTTCACCATGAAGGTTTTAAAATTTAGTCAAAAATTGACACCGCGAGGTTAGTTGGATTTATGGGTTTTCTGTTTAGTCTAGTGCGCGACAGCAGTAGATAGATCTAACCTCGTATCCGCAACCGTCTGCCACATTGTTGTGAAAATGGCGACGATAAATCTAAAATTTGATGAGGGACAGTCGTATAAAATCACGATCGGTCGAATATGGTGACCGACCATGTGATTCTTAAATGGACTTATCATCCATTCACGCTCCTAACGATTCAAATTAAAGTCTATTAAGAAACTAAGAAAGGAGCGCACTAATGTGGGGATGGTATGCATACCTGAAGAGCGGTAATAACCGCGAAACCGGTCGTGTGCTTTCGGTCAAATTTTGTTCAGCCATCAGTATGCGAAACTTGGTACTGAGACGAAAAACAAACCAATACTTTCGTGCTTTGCGTCTCCTTTCTGGCAGTGGGATTTACTCCCACAAACAGTATGAATCCATAAGGAAAAGACTACTCTGGTATTGCCATGCGTATCTCCCCTTGATGGATGAACACACTCACGCAACGTGACCGGTCGTTTGCAAGCCCTCGCTTATGTTCATTCTTGTGATTAGCGATCAGTTGTGTGTGTTCGGACACCCGGACGGACAGTAAAAATCGATGCATAACCCAAGTACCGAAGAAGTTCGCACTGGTAGCATCTCTAAGATGTGGAAATCCTTTTTTTGTTTTTATTCTGGCTTTGTCACAATTATGACATCAGTAGCGGATCAGTGTTATCATGCATTTTAACAGTAATTAGATCGGACACAACGGTGATGCTATCCCGGAGGAAATCCCGAACACTACAAATTTGAACCAACTATGAGAAAGAGTTTGATTGAATGTTAGTCTGTTGGGTTAATAGTAGATTGTATGCTATGTCTACTTTACCTCACTGAAAATTCCAGTTTGGACACTCTTAAAAAGATGAGTGTAAAGATACTCCAATACAAGTGAATTAAATGACTACTCAGGCAAATTGGCCTTAAAAGTTTACTAGTGCTAATCCGGTTGATCTTGGGTGACATGATGACAGTGAATGTGTTATTATACCATAGGATCTGCATATCAAAAGGCCACTAGGTGTATTTCAGTATTTTGTGTATCATCTTGTTCACTTTGCAGTATCTACGTGGAACTCACCACCCGAAATATATATATATATATATATATAGTGCTTCTCATCTGGATCATTATCTCTGCCATCCATGGGAAGTCTGGTGATGGCGAAAACCTTATTTCCGAAAAGAACAGTCTGAAAGTTTCAAGCCACAACAGTTCGACTATTCGTCTTTTACAAGATGTCCATAATCTATGTTAAATCTTTGCGATCGCATTGTGGCATATCTTTAAAAAAAATAAAAACCCTGAGTTCATTAATTGTTGAGTTCAAAAATCATTCTGGTATGTGACGGATGGTGGCCAAGCGATCGAACCGGTTTTGCGTTTAAATTCTGTCGTTGCTGCGATTAGTCTCGGAAATGCTGCACTCCAGTTTTATAGTAAATACAATGTTCGAAACATCAAAAACAACAAGGACGAAGTGAGTTTCCATCTCAGTAGCTTGTTTGAAAACTGCCCACAATTCTGAACCGAATAGGACGAATTAGATGACATCAGCATTGTGATAAAATAAGAAGACAAGAAAGGTTTGTCAGTGATTTTGAAACTCTCGAAGCCTGACTACAGATCATTTTGGTTTCCCTCATAAGATCGCAATAGTTTAGTTGAGTAGTAATGGTACCATATTAGCTGATAATGAAACGTTTGGGATTTGACCGTCAAACTCCGAGAGTATGACTATCAAAATAATCACCGTTTTCGTCATATTCCAAACTTATAACTTGTTCGTTCGCTCTAATTTTGGCTTCCTCTGTCTCCTACCGTTGCCATGTCGATATGGCAAACTTCTGGTCAGGAAAACTGGACAATGTGCTTTTCTTTTTTTTCTAAAAAGACCACATTTGTTATTAGTGCAGGTGTGCAAAACCACTGTAGTCGAGAAAGTCTCATTCATGTCAACTTGCATCCGTAGGAATGGGATTTGTGCAAAACGCACTGCATTTTTTCAACAGCTGCACAGCAAGACGACCGTATTGCTTTGCCCGACATAGCTCAACTAAATCCAGTAGTCAAACTATATAAATCACAAGCCATTCATAACGTCTGAAAAAGTAACTCGGGTTCAGCGGAATGCCAAATAAGTTTAAGTGTTCATTGACTATCCGTGAAGGTTCCAGTTGCTATATTGGCTACTGACTGAAAATATAGTGTTAATTCTTAATTTTTCCAAGAACATTAGCCTGTTACCTTGACCGGACAAGTGTCGATACTATCGTTTCCACACCGCGGCCTTATAGTATGAATAAGTATTTGTCACTTGGTTCTTAAGTATTTGTATAAACATCACTTCTGATCATTGGAAAATGTATCGGTAAGCATTGTGTCGAAAATGTATGCTCTGTGACTGATGTGCAAATTCGTGTCAATATTTCGTTCGTCGTGCAAGGCAAGTGCCTCGGTATTACTTGATTCAGAATGATGGCTTATCAAGAAGACATACTGGTGACATATATGTTTATTAAAAGATGAAATAAGTTATTTTTCACAGTCCCGATCAGCGTTGTATACATATTTGTCCTTTCGGAGCAGTTTTGACATGCAAGATTCAAACCTGACTAGCTGAGTGTTTTGAAATCGTATTGTCATGGTAGTTGTCTTCAGCCACTACAATCGGCTGCCTCGATTCTATTTTAATCTCCTTATAATCAGTTAAACAAATGGCCACGACTGCCCTTAATTTGCCGTAACCAAGCGACTTAAATCAGTCTGTTCAGATCAAGGCTTGTCAGTCAGTCGCCTCCAGTGTCTCGCGTTCGATACCTCTATTTGATCTTCATCTCGAACACCCCCTTCACTCCCCTCTGAACGGGTAACAATGATCAGACCTTATCCACTATGTACCATAACTGAGGCAAATAGCTGATACCCAACTTGTGCTCTAGCATGCAGCCGGTGTGATCCCTGCCTCGAGATTCGTTCACCTAATGCCAAGGAAGTTTATAAGCTATTCCGATTTTTTTCGGACATAATCCAGTTTCACTGTTGGACGACACATCATGCAAAACCCAAGGGGTCTTGCATTCTCGACATCGGCTACCGTTATCACCTAACACTGGGTATTTCCGGCATTGTTTGGCCCGCGAGGTAAATCCTTTCGGGTTCGTTCTTATGGAATGCCCCCTGGCTGTTTTGCTCAAACTTTCGCAAGTGACTTCTAGATGAAAGAATCGTTCTATCTTCCTGTATTACTCATACTGCGCTTGTCTTCCAAGAAGACAATCATTTCCAGTTGAGAAAACCTCTGATATGGTCACTATGCCTCCATTGGAAAGTAGCACTTAATTGATTAGCATCAGAAGGGACGATCTTTCCATCCATTCGTTGCACTCGTGGTCTGACATGCACATTGATACACAGTGGAAAACTAATGCAGGACTGTTTGTAGTTCTTTAGCTGAAAAACGTAGCCCTACCTTTGGTTGATCGTACTAAAACCGGGACAAGAATCACCAGCACGTATAGGAATAGCTCGAATGCCTAACTAAACCAACAAACAGATCAATGGGAGAGACTCATTCAACTGGAAATCGCATTCAATTACAGTGGCAATACACTCGTATTGATACTCAGTAGAAATAAATATCACTGGAGGAATAGCTCCGGAATATCTTCGTGGTGTTTGCTTTTCACTGATCGCAGATGACCATTATTCCTTGTTCCTTAGTTGCGCTCGATAGCGAAGCTGTACTGGACTGTGCTACGTGACCTCCTGGTAGGCTCTTCATGAAAAGTTCGAAATGACGTCTTGTGTTAATTCTTATTCTATGGGATTAGTTAGACTGCCTTCCCGTGGTAGAACGTGACGAGTAAGTGACTCGTAGAGACTAGGATCCAACGTAATGCAGACCAAAACCATCTGGAGATATGGTACTACTGATGCGAATCAGTTAATGGAAGCGAAAAAAGTGCGCAAACTTTGACTTATGAGCTCTCTATGTCAATGGACCTCTAAATTGAATTTCGTCCGGAGGAAACGTAGCTCATGGCTGTCTGAACGCGTCTTCGAACCTCGGTGAATCAGGTAGGACAACACATTGCTGCCAACTAATTTTTTTAATCTTTTGCTTCCTTTTTCAGGAAGGGGGCTGCGGCCGGCAGAGGGCTGCCAAGTGGGGAAGCTGACCGGCGGCGGGAGGATTCGAACCCCCGACTTTCACGTCCAAACGCCACAACCTTATCCTCTCGGCCACCACTAACCGAACCGTTCGAGGATGAGTGCAGTTGGAAGAAGGTCCAAGATAGTAGCCAACCGAACATGAGAGTTGGGTGCACACATGTGAAACATTGACAGCTGCATTTGTGTGTACATATACTAATCAAAATACTATCGAAGCGTCCAAACTAAAACGATGGACAAGGACTATGGTCTGAATGAGGTCTAATCGCTGGTCATGTGTGTCGGTGTGAGTAAAGCGATCGATTAACCAATGGAGAGATACAGAGAAAACAAGGACCACCAAATAAGGTTGAAAAAGGTCACATCCGTAAATGGTGTGGTTGTGTACGTGTGCAATGATAGCACGAGTAACGCGACCGGTGGGATGGCAGGGAGAAAAAATATGATACAAGGGTGAACAAATGGGGTGGGAGAGCTCACTTCCGCGAGTAACTTGTTCCCGTATGTAGTCTCAAACAATGAGGCGCGTGAATGTCGGTAGCCAAAGGGAAACAAGCATCAACCGGTCATATGCGAGTCGCATAAAGAGTAAATCATGAAATGAAGATGCGAGACACAGTGATTCTGCAAAACAGAATTAGCTTTCCGCTTTTTTCAGATCAGGACGTGTATGAACTCTAAGAAGGTGGAACCGATTTCCCTGAATTGTGATTGTGCTGACTACTCCAAGTGTGCTTTGCCGAAGGCGCTGTAGTTGCCATCGGAGCAAAGTAAAGCAACGACTGATTTGATACACAAACGACTCAACCATTCTACGCGATATCCTACTTACTATTCACAAACGATATTGGGGCAAAATTTCAAATCACAACTACTCATGCCTCAAAATGTCCGATGTTAGAATTTTCTACCCTTGTAAGTGAAAACTGGGATGATCTTGTTCCGTTTATGTAGAAACAAAACTACGGAAGAAAAGAATGGATATTATACAATCTTATGACTTTACTGCATGTTTCCGTTGACGATGAGACTTCATCTTGGAGTTTTCAACAGTGCCAAACAAACTTTGTCAATCATGTGACTAGAAAGTGGAGAAATTTGGGCTAAGTCTGAGATCGTAAAACACCCATTGGAGGGATAACTAAGAATACCAATGAAATCGACTACTATGCAGAATCAAATCCTTCGCTGTGTTTGAATATTAGCTGTACTACTGATGGCACCGAATTCCTGTGAACTGATTGGGTATCAATCTTTTTACATCTTACACTGATTTACTGTACGTAACCTGCAGTTAAAGTGAGGCAAGTGCTTCCTACGTAGGCCGGCCATGTTATGCACCCCATATTCCCGCAGTGTTTGCTATTCTACCAAGCCTTCGATGAAGGGTTGGAAATTTATTTCAGCCGTCATCTATTCATCAGCATGATATGTAATTGTTTCTCCCTCTCTCCCAAGGTTTTCTAACCGTCAGTGTCTATTCGCTAAATGAAGAAAGATTTTGTAACTTGTTGACTAGGTTCACCAATTGTTACACAGTATCGATTAGTGAAACTTTTGCATGGATCACTTTTAATCAGTGACTGACAATCAGAGAAACTGCAGTTCAAGATCGCTTCTCAGTTGTCAGCTTGCTTATAGCTGGCTTTGGTAACCGTGATGTTGGTTGACTCCGTTAAGAGCATGGTGAACAGGCTTGATGATCAAGTTTTTGGTTGCAAACATGAATTAAGTACATGAACAGCTTGTAATGTTTTCCTCCACATAGCTGGCTGCCAGCAGTTGCTTCTTGCGTCGTTCCGTTTTCCTTGCAAGTGAACAGTAACTTACAGCAGTGGTTTAGAAAATTCTCATACAGCCGAGTCCTAATTGAACCTCGACAGTTGATTGAAAAACTAAGGTTTGATTATTCACAAGTAAATATCAAGTCTTCGATTGATTATCCTTTCCGTGTGAAGAAGACAATGGAAAATGGAGCAGACAAAACAGTGGTAGACCTATTTGAAAGGTGTGAAGTACAAAATTTTTATGACGGCCCACAATAATAATGGAACACTTAATAAATATTCTCTGAACTATGGCTCAGTGTTTTCGTCTTCTCGGTATAACTCAAAATACTTCTGGATTTGATGATATACTTAATTTGAATGAACTGTTTACGTGCTACTTCGTGCAACTTCACTGATGTAACATGTGTGTAGTTCGGCAGCGTAGTGTTAGGGGGGTATTGACTCGCCATAACATCTACCGGGAGCAGAGATCAAACTCAGCTGCAACGATATTACGTTGATTAGCCAATGGATAAGCAGAGCAAAACGTCGCATGAGAAAGTCCATAAATGCCAAGGAACCGAATTAGACGGCAGAATAATCAACCAGTGAGTGTTGTTTGTGGAAGACTAATATATGCTACTGGGTTTTGATTATAGAAAGAACTTTTTGTCTGATGGATTTGGTCTTTCTCACTAGAGTGGGTGGGAATTGGAGATAGCGGCCGCGAAATACAGTCGACTGAGGATTTGCAACCGAACCAGAGCCGACGTCACTTCACATTCTCGGCATTACGAAACAGGCATCAGGTCACATAGCACCGGGACAGTTACAAGCGACAGGTACTGGAATGGTGTGCAAGTCATCAGTTTTCTCAGTGGCGCTTATTGGGTGGGCTTCCTGTATAACCAAATGACATTCGGCTTTCACTTAAATTTCCTTCAAGATCCGGTGGTGTTTTATTGATGGGGATCATCAAGAAACAATCCTAAAAATTGTTTTTAACCGGTCTTGCCGAAAATCGCCTGGCCTGGGATCGAGTTGCGGTTGGAATTCGGCCGATACGTCCTACTGCTGAACAGCGTTGGACAATAAATAATTGCAAAGCCGCGAGATATTTTGAGAATGAACGAATCAGAAATATGGCACAAATGTAGGGAACAAAGAGACGAATAATTTTTTCCCTAACTGAACCCAATACTACAGGACAAATCACGGATATTCCTTTATCAGTGATGGAATAAAATAAGGACAGTTGCCAAATATTCAAAACCTATTATTAAAATATCGCATTGTGGACGGTTAAACCTTAGTCTGACCTACCGATTGGGCACAGCGAGAGCAAAGATATGATTAGAAATACGGACAGACGGTGGCTGTTGTGCTCACAAAGAAAAGGTTAGAAGAACGTTGACAAAATATAACATCCCAAATATTTTGTTGTCTTCATCCAAAGCAAACCATATTGAGCAGAAGGGGCTTCTTTGTCATCACATTCACATGACTATGGAAACACATACAAGACAAGGGTGTCAGTATTGAACGTCGGATCAACCACAAATCGCGGAGAATAAGACGTCAACACTAGACATCATAAACCACAAAGGGACACAAGATTCTCGGGCCTTATGAAACTAAATTCATAATGGTTGGCGGCTGACCACACCCGGCCCGGTTTAGTGTTGTTCACTGCGCTAAACAAACTTTTTACTCGTAATCGCACAAAAGCTCCGTTATTTTTCGTCGCCCTAACCGAAGATGAGAGATCCGAGGACAGGTCTCCCACAGTGGTCTAATAACCTCGTCCAAAGCGAAAAGCAAGCGGTAGAAAAACACGTGTCGGTGGATTTATCGTATATATACTGGCGTAGATGGCAAGGGGGCACTCACCTTAATGGCGTTGTACTTTGAAGAATTTCACAACGATTGTTGGAAATCATCCTGGTGACAGGGAATAGCATTTGTGTTGTCTCAGCTGTTCCCCATTCGATCGTCTTGCATGCCTGTCTGCGAGAAAACCCCTCCATGACGGAAGTCTAAAAAGAGTTGTTCGTTTGCATAACTTTTACCGTTCACCATATGTCTGTAGCTCTGTGTGGACGTGAAATATCTTTTCATTCGTGAGTTATTTTTTGAAAATTCAATGCTCACAGCCTGGTAGGTGAAATAATTGCAACAAACCTTGTTTTCAAATTGTGGACTTGTTCTGCCTGTTGAAGTTTTGCTACATTTGTAGCTGACCTGCCACACCTGAAACCCACTGTTTCTAGTAGGTGAAAAATGCGTATCCTCAGGCTACAACTGTTTCTAGTAATTTCCGCAAGCCACCCCTCGCTTAGGTTTTTTCCTGGATTGCCTTAGCTTGAGCGCCCTCTTCTCCTCTGGCAGATGCGGAGTGCAGTTCTTTGAGTGCACGCGCCGCGAGAGTGACCCATAAAACTATTTTTGATTTACGAGTGACCCCATCTTTTGTTTTGCTACGCACACCAATTGGCTCAGTGCACGTTGCTGTTCCCTTAGCTTCAGACACTATGCAAAATGTCAGTCGAGGAGATACTGGGGCAGTACATAACCTTGATCCACTTGCTTGCCAGTCGATGGGCCAGCTGATAAGTGATCAGGTAAACCAAGTCACGCAGATACCGGCACTGTATGTCACAGCTGTCGTATGAAAAGCATGATACCAATAGACGAAAACTGTAACCCTATATTACTGTTAGGCTTGTTTGTGGTATCAAATATCGGACACCAATCAATAACGTTAAATTCCTCTTGTTCAACCTGTACTTGATAAAAGCGAAGGCTATCACAGACGGAATAAGCCACCCAACCATGAGGACAATGGATTGTGACCCAGTAGTGTCTTTCAGTAACCGATGACAAATACCTGAATACCGTAGTTATAACGACTCCTTTTCATTATGATGTTCTCACCTCACGACGAAATAAACTATGACCAGAAACTAATGAAATCCACAGCTAAAGAAACTATGATTCCAACTTATTACGTATTAATTCCAAAGTAGAACCACGATCTCATACTGCGAGAATGAAGAGAGCAAAGAGGCCCTGCCAACTCGAAGTTACATTCAGGTGTACTTACAAATTATTCTTGTTTACATTAGCTAGACATATATAGCACTGACGGAATTTCTCCAATCCAGTGACCATCGTGGAATTTCCACTTTTCACTTGTGATGCGTGGCCACTACCCTGATTGGCTGTTCGAAAATGGAGACGATAGTGAAGCAGTACTGGACTGTCACGTGACTGGCATGCACACCGGTCCAGAGACGATTAATTCTAAAAAAACTGCATTGACTAAAATTGTGTTGATCACTAATTTTGTGAATCAACTACTGGGAGATACAAAACCGCCGTTTACTGAGTAGATTGTTTAGTGCGTTCACAGGCATTGAATGGTATTCACTGATAAGCATAAATCGGTTTGCTACGTGTCAAGACGCCCGACAGTTCGTACGCGTAAACCGTGCATGTGTGATGTGCGTGTGCGGTGTGTTTACCTGTGTGCTCACATGCGCTTAACGTTACATCTTTCGGCAATAATGCCCATGACAGATCATCGCTATTCGATTTATGCGGAATGACTCGTTTCACAACAGATGGCTAAACCTATTGCACTATTTTTACAAATGGTCTCGGCAATAAAAGTTCCTGACTCCAGCAGAGTTTTATATTTCGATGAGTCTTCAAAAAAGTCCATTTCTATCAGGAGACTGCTTCCAACTCAGCCAAGTACATCCCATTCAGTCACTATTGTTTCATTAGGGGTGAAATAGTGAGGAAAACAGGAAATCAAACTGGGATAAATGTTCTCAGTGACTCTGAACTACAGCTCTTGTGGTTTGCGATCGTTGACGTTGCTTGTTGGTAAAAATTTGCATGAATCACAGAATCGCAATTTGGCTGATATTCTTACACTTCGATTTTAACATGTTTACCAATTCTGTGATCGGCTTACATGGTCCACTCATTTAAATGACCGGTTAGTCAGAAGGCCCCAAAAATACTCCGTGGACTAGAAAAAAGGCTTCATGTTGATCGTGACGTAACGTTAATCCCACGGATCGATGAGAAAATTTTGACTAAAGAAGTGTGTGGAATTTTCTGAAATGTGGCATCTAGTTGGAAACGATATACTGAGCTGATGTACGGATATATGAATCGTGAGTTTACTTAAATCCCCCCAAAAACATCATTCAACTCATCAATGAGCTTCTCTTACTAAATTCCTGACTGAAGCGTCTTTCATTTTTCTCCAAGTTGCATACATGACTGGGCTATCTAAGTTGAACATTTTTCGATGACACTCGGGTGAACATGAACGCATTGCTTGGCTGACTGTCCTTGAGACTACCTCACGGAGAATGACAATATAGACAAAAATAACCAAATAAATATGATTAATCCCCGTAAAAGTTGATGGTCCAATGGTGGTAACGCACACGTCTGAGTTCAAACCCTGGGTGATGTTTGATACACGTAATTGATAAATGCTAATAGGAGCAAAACTCGAGTTTGGTGCTTCGCCAGTCTAAGTTCAACCGGATGATCTGAGGTTTATGTACTGTAACTGTGGCCTGAAGGACAGTCAACCAAGCAATTTAACGCCGATCAAACACATTAGGCGCGAGCAGTTGTGGGATCCATATAACTGACACTAGTCTGGCATGGATATCAGATTCCCTTACTAACAGGATTCAGCCCATCAAACTGGGCCGAAAAATGTTTACACCACTGGCAAATAATTCTGAAGTCCTTAAAGGAGCTGTTCTTTCTCCTTGCTTGGTTTCAGCAAGCATTAATCGTCCATCAGCGAGTTGCCATGGTCAGTTATTCAAATACACTGATGGTGTTAGTCCCGATCAGCATATATCTAGAACTGAGGATTTTCTCAAATTTTCGAATAACGTGTCTCCAGTTCACAATTGTTCTGTCCAGTAAGATTTAAACCATAAGGTGTCAGAATGCCTTTAATATCTGTTTTTACTTTTTTCTCATTCTGCCTACCCGGCTGACCCTTATTTAATTTTTACAGAACCAATCACTAAGATAAACTCCATCAAGTACTTAAGAATTACCGTTGATAAGAATGTGAAATGGTTATCACACAATTTTATTTGTGTGAAGAAACATATAAAGCTATCATTTTACATTATAAGATTATATTAGTTTCAGGTGAAACAAACCATTATCTCTGTTTGTCTAACATTCTCCCGTTCTCTTTTGTTCGCGGTTCATTTTTGATGGTTTGTTGAAGACAAACTTCCAAATTCTTCGTCAGTCATGTCTACTGTCAGTGGTGCACCTATTATGCTACCAAATTGTGTGATGTTTCAGATTGCTTGTGCAAAATTTACACAAAATTCTTTCGTGACATTCTCATCCCCTATGCAAGAATCTCTCTCACTCAGTCTCACACCGAGACACGTTCTACCTTTAGTTCCGTGCCCTCCTGTGTCAATATCCATAACAACTTCAGCTTTCCTAATTCAGACCGAATTTTTGCCAGCCAGGAGCTGGTCGTAGCTGATTTCCTCCACAATTTCTAACAACCACACTTTTTGTTCCGGTTTTTACTCGCGGAATTTTGATAAGACGAGAGACCTATTCACTTTTGACTGAAATGCGAACACTGGTGCACGCCAAAATTTACGAAAGGTCCGACAACGGATTGTATCCTTGCTTTTGTTTTGCACAAATACTAGACTGGAGTTATTCCCTTCCCTTGGCGGTCACCTCCCCGCCAAGCAGCTGGCAGCTGACATCCTCTGTCGCGAAATTGTCACGCCCTTCCAATTCAAGGGTGCTGAAGTCGTTGCACTTTTTTTTCTGGCACAGATGTTTACTTCCCAACCTACTTTTAATCTTAATGTGATTGGTTTAACCATACTTTCTGGCCCGGCTATAAAATTTCTATAGGTTTAGGATATGCTTGAAGTATGACGATAGTGGAAGGTAAATGTCCCATTGGCACTAGGGCCCACTACACGAGGGAGGACAGGGGCCGGCAACCTCGACTTTGCCGCTTGGAGTGACGTACAACCACATTTGGTTCCATTAGGTCAAATTTGCTGACGAGCTGGGCCATAGCTAGTTGCCGTCTACTACTAAAGCGATTGATAAATCTCGAAAGTGAATCTCTGAAACTTTCGATGACAGATATTTAATCCATTTGGCCATCTCCGGTCACCAAACTTTCGCATTAAATCGCAAGGTCAGTGCCCCCTTGCCATCTACGCCAGTATATATACGGTAAATCCACCGACACGTGTTTTTCTACCGCTTGCTTTTCGCTTTGGGCGAGGTTATTAGACCACTGTGGGAGACCTGTCCTCGGATCTCTCATCTTCGGTTAGGGCGACGAAAAATAACGGAGCTTTTGTGCGATTACGAGTAAAAAGTTTGTTTAGCGCAGTGAACAACACTAAACCGGGCCGGGTGTGGTCAGCCGCCAACCATTATGAATTTAGTTTCATAAGGCCCGAGAATCTTGTGTCCCTTTGTGGTTTATGATGTCTAGTGTTGACGTCTTATTCTCCGCGATTTGTGGTTGATCCGACGTTCAATACTGACACCCTTGTCTTGTATGTGTTTCCATAGTCATGTGAATGTGATGACAAAGAAGCCCCTTCTGCTCAATATGGTTTGCTTTGGATGAAGACAACAAAATATTTGGGATGTTATATTTTGTCAACGTTCTTCTAACCTTTTCTTTGTGAGCACAACAGCCACCGTCTGTCCGTATTTCTAATCATATCTTTGCTCTCGCTGTGCCCAATCGGTAGGTCAGACTAAGGTTTAACCGTCCACAATGCGATATTTTAATAATAGGTTTTGAATATTTGGCAACTGTCCTTATTTTATTCCATCACTGATAAAGGAATATCCGTGATTTAAAAGCAGAAATATCTACCTTAAGACCATTCCCACAAGAATTAAGAGCTACGTAATACTGTCCCACTATGGGGCTGGCGCGCAAAATGTGGCCCTTGGATGCGAAACTGTGCGGCAAAGCCGTCTGGCTGGGATGCAGTCTCTTCATACGGTAGTGTGCGGCTTACAATCTATGACGGCTCTCTTCACCTAGGAACCAGACTGACATAGCTTCTGCTAATCTACGAAAGATGAACGGCAATAGCGCTTCCCCAACTACCTGTCCATGTCAGCCGAGCTGTTCTATTCAATCGTGAGGCAACTTAAACTTGCGTGAACATTATCTAACGAAGCCCAATTAACAGTAAAATGATGTGCATTAGCCAGCAAAATCAATCTAGTAACTTTTGTCAACCTCTAACGTAAATGAGATAGAAGTGAGATGGATACCAAATCACACTTGGATATCGCTTTCGACTGACCTCTCAACTGTTTAGGGGCGATAAAACAGAATATGACTGGCATTACTCATTTTGTAGGTCCTAGGATGAGACGAAAAATGACTGGGTTGTTTGTTCGTTTATGTCATGATTGGTTTGTCAGTCTTGACCTTGTCACCTAGGTAACTGCTTTCTGTCGCCTGGTGACCGTAAGCTGGTAGTTGAATAAGTCGGCTTGGTCGAAACAAAATCATTGGCGGAGTCATCTACCCTCGCTCACAAACGGGTTTGAACATCGAATACTTGGAGCTTGCTTTTCACTCCCCAGTGAATTCCACGTCTGGATGGAAAGTCAGTAATGGCTAACAAAAAACCATCTCACATGGTCTCAGCAAAGAAAGGCAAAGAGTAAGTAAATTCTAGTGAAAAAAACATATGGAATAAATTAATTCACGAACGCCTACCGAATTCAAAATGAAATGTTAGAATGAATCTAATTACTGACTCGAAATTGACTGATTTTTGCGTAATATTAAGCGATCAACTGTTTTTTCCATACATTCTGGACAGACATTTCCATGAAAACGGACCGTCTTACTCACCGGTCCACAGTCTAAGGGAATAACTAAGATGAATTTACGATTCCTCTTGTATATGTATTAACAACTTTTGACTGGTGATTTGAAGACGTAGTGGCACAATATGCTTGTTAGCTCCTTACCAGGAATCATGTGTTATGCTCATCCAATAACGCCCGTCAGTAACTTGAACTCATGCATTGGTTGATCAGGTAGTGAAATATGAGCTTCCGTATTTCTAATTTCCAAGGCTGTATGAAGTCGAAATCCGGGGTCGTTTGACAGCTTTTCTTTCATACAAATAAGCATAGCTTGTTCAAATATTAGTAGTATCCTACGAAACCGAAGCTTCTCAGGATCGCGTCTCTTATTCCCTACCTAGCTAGATAAATCCCAGTTGCGTGTGAAGATATTTTTTTATTTATTTTTACATTTTGAACAATAGTGTGCAAATAAGCTGTGATGCCCCGGAATGTTTGAAGTTTTCCTGCCGAAATATAATCTACGAAAGTTTGACGAACTAGCGATGAGAAGGGCATATGGGGATCGTTTTGTTTCGTTTCACACTCTCGTATCCCCGATCCAAAAGGCAGTGGCGAATTGATCTGAGAATTACAACCGAAATGTCTTCGTATTACGATGTTAACCAGACTTGAAAGTGGTGCACTGGATTTTAGGTGAACAACTTATGATTAAGTAACTCAGCCTGAATCCCTTGGGGATTGCTGGAGTAAATCAGCTCGTGGATTTTCTTCAGCAAAATATTTTCCAACGCGCACAGCACAAAGGGTGAAACAAATGTTGAACAAAACCATGGGTTAGTGCATTTCGTCCTCGGGGACCTCCTGCCTCGATCAATAAGTCATTCATGTCAAGTGGTTTCGAATGTGGAATGAATTGCTTTCTAGCTCGAAATTTATCGTTTTCGTTGTGTTCGTAAAATAAGTCACCATGCACACTATCCAAAAACACCTGACTTATCATCAGGAATCACTGGAACCAAGTCGTTCTGTTCCCCATTGGGGAATAAGTTTGAGAAGGAGAAATATTTTTGGGGTTTCCAATCGCCCCACTGCATTTTTCTGATGGTACGATCAAGGGAACAGATAAATCGCCGCACCATATTGGTCTATGCCTCTGTATGTATGTGCCTGTGTGTGTTTAAGTATGGCAGTCATGATCACTCACCTTGGATTCCATAGGTGCACAGGCGCCTCCATAAAGTCTACCTATCTGGATTCCAGCCAGTTTGTTTTAAACCAAAACTACTCTTTCCAATGATTATTTTACTTTAACTGCTTTTTGTTTTAGTTGCCAGTAATTGTTGTCAAATTTGTCATCCTGTCGCCCGACCAGCATTTTTATCAGGTCTACAATTAATGCTTTGAAATTTTTAAAATAAGGTGCAGAACCCACTGGCGCAGTGTTTCTGCTCTTCAGTATTTCCGAATGATTCGTCGTGCAGTGTAAACATCCAATTTGCAATTGAAAATCACGGAAGCCCTGCACAGCTATTTCCTCCTTGCTAGGAATCATCAGCTACGAATATCCGTCTCATCGGTACAGGGAAGTGAATCCAGGATGAACGTTTGTGAGTCGAATGACTTAGCCGTTATGTCAATAGGACTTATTCTCGACGTACCATCGCACATCAACATTACAGGTCAGTAGCCTGCAAAATCCAGTGACGGATATGGGCTGTATATCACGTAGTGTTCCATGTTTTTCAGTGGTAAATTAAATCTCGACGCTACATAACAGATCATTTGGAAATACAAATTAATTCTCCTAGTATTATAAATTTCTGAATATCTCAAGGTCAAGCAACCGTTAGACTCAAACATAAGGGCAGCCCGGTGCATACAATCTAGGGTACGTAATCAACCCCACGCGAGTAGCAAACCAGCAGCTTTCGCCCAATGGCTCACCATGAGGGCGCAGGAAAATTTCGGTTGTACTAGTCGAAATCCCCCTGGTGAGCAATCCTGATTGGACCTGAATGAGCCAATTGATGGCTGTATGCACGCTCGCAATAGAGCCGCTAGTCATAAACAGATACAGCTAACCAAAAAACAAGGCTACCGCAAAAGGTAGCCTCGGGAAACGAGCTGTCTGGTGCCTGCCTGCATCGGGCAAAAAATCACTCCATCCAATGAATATCGATCTGCAGTCATTTAGCTAAGACGGGAAATCAGCAGTATTGAGAACAGACGGAATTTCGATCGACCAAAGATGGTTTAGCATCACATCCGGTTGTGGAATGAACTGGAGCTGAATTACGGTAAATCAGAACATTTTGTTTTGTCTCGAAGTCTGTCCAAGCGTCATGTTCATGTCAGAACAATTAAACAAGTCCATCACAACGCCGGCTGTGACACAAGGATCAAAAATAAAAATAATGAACAGAAAATACGACTTGATTTAGAAGTTGGGAGCGGAATTTTGCAAGTAGTTCTATGGTGATCGCACATTTTGTCCTCATTACACGACTAAGTGAAGACAACGGTTGAATTATGCACAGAACCGAATCGACAAAACGAAATGCGACTACTTATTGTATGCTTTCTAACAGAGTTAAAAACTATATTGAACTAGAAAATGATATATTTAAGCTTGCCTGAAGTGCGCTCGTTGTCTAGAACTCAGATAAATAGCCAGATTTTCGTAGACATGAATATTTATGTTTTCACGCTGAATTGATAACATTAAACAAAATATTTAAATAGCAATCTTAACTCCAGAAAACATAAAGACCAAACTCTAGATTGCAAAGTTAAACTGAAGTAAACGGGAAAATTCAGAACTGTTTCTAACAGATCTTCGATGGCCTCCAAGTACAAGGCTTATTATTGATGAATCTAGGTAAACGAAGCTAAATGTACGCTGTTCGGTGATTATATAACACTGGCGATGTTGTTTAACACATTCTTGTTGGTTGGACAATAGTGAAGCTGCTACAGAATTGCAGCTAGTCTAACCGTGTATTCAGCATAGGCCCATAGACTAAGACTAATCAGGCGGACACAGACAGGGACATGCGCGCACGATAAACAGACACACATAAGCGCAAGCGCTTAAATCGTGAATCAACTGCGTTTTTGATTCCGCGTAGATCTGTTGTGCTCCGGACTGAATGAATGAATTCTGATTCATTCTGTTTGTGAGTAGTCCCACGTAAGGCGGATGTACGAATAACGCACAGACTGATCCTCACGGCAACATACGTTGCACTTGAGTACCCTGCGGTTAATCACTGATGTGTGTACAAATAAATTACTTCAAATATTCTGAAAGTACACCTCCTGAAACCATTCTGGTAGCGGCTTTACAGAGCTGGCTTATGGGATTGAATTTATGTCCTGGCGCATTTACAACTAAACCCACTGATATGCTGCATAAAATATCCTCACTTGTTTAGTCTGCCGCTTATTTTGGATTTCGGGGAGTAGAAAAACCATCGGAAAATGACCAGAATTCTTAGAGGAATCTTTTTGCAGATTAAGTGACCGCCACAATTGTTCCGGTAGATGGATCTGCCTGAAATCCAAAAACGGAACGGCTACCGTACTACCTGGAGGAAGAGGCTAGACTATACGTTGATACCGTTTGTTGGCATGGGCATGAATTTGTTGTTTAGATGATATCCACCTTGGGACACATCTGCGGTTTCTGCACAAATATGCCACAACGGCAAATGCACAGAGAGACTCTGATTCATCTGATTCCTACCGGTTTTCTCTCATTAGTGCATACATTATGAACACACGTGGATTGCATGCAAAACTTTCTACTGTTACCGTTATCATCCAGGAACGAGAGCAGTTACAGCATATGCGGAATTTTGTGTTTTCACGACCACAAAATGTCGCTTCTGTTCATGTGACCACGAGCACATACTGACTTAGAACACAACAATTCTGCAAACTTATTACAGAGTCTATAGGCATTTACTCATTATGTAACAGTTGCATACACTTCCAAGACTCGGCCTATTTTCATCTTTTGAAGAATTTCTGCATCCAAGCATAAACAAACTACCCAGCTGGCGCATAACCCGCGTCTACAATCCACTCAAAACCCCGAGATCGCGTAGGAATACGATACTTTGGTGAATCGATTGTTAGGGTGCGTTTATTGGAATACCTCATGCATCTCGCCTGTTTGTAGCACCTGTGCAACCTAAACAACCTGGCTTGAACGACCATGTTTTATGGTCTGAGCCAAACTTCAACCTATTCAACACCCAAGAGGTCGCAAAAATGCTATCGACTGTGTAGCCGTTTGAAAGACCCGATTTCCAGAATGAATTTGGTATTTTTTTATAGATACTGACAGAGTATTTCATTGGGTTTTATTATTGTAACTTTTTCTTTACACATATGATTGTTGTTTGCTTATAATTATACTCAAAAATTCTCATACTGAACTAGTTTCTCGAAGGTAACGGCCCGAGTACATCTACTTTTGGTGCTACGCCTATACCGAACATTGTTTTATATTCAATAGTATGATTGCAACTTTCCTATATACTACACTACTACTTGTTCTAGGGAAGATGAAGACTGAATTTTATGTTGTTCACAAGAACTTTGTCAGATTCCGGGCTCACATCAATTGGCAAATTAAGCCTCATTCCATTGGACAACCAGTCCTCACGTGTTCACCTTAATTCTGGGCAGAATATTCCATAAAATATTGATTAGAATTCTCCATAAGACAGATAAAATAAGTTTAATAGGCGATTTATTATAAGTATTCCATCGTGCTATGGCTTTTTAAGTCCAGGTATAAATGGCAGTTTGTACATCACCAAAACCATCTTTCACACGCTTGCTGATCTTGATGCAATGTCATGTTTAAAACTAATGATAAATTTTCACCTTAGCAGGTTAGAAAAAAGGCCCGACAGAAGCCTGGAAATTTTCGTCAAACTCCTACTTATAAACGATATCTTCCCATTGTGTATGTGTGTGCCGTTCACCATCCCTCCAACTGGTAGCCTTAGTAACAAATTTGCGTTGTTAAATCGCAGACTGTCACAAAGCAAATCTTGGGGTGGCGTGCATCGATTTCTAATCATTCAGTCTAATACAGTCTGGACAGTCCAGTATCCAGTCCAGCATCCATGACACAATCGACCGAATCACGTGACTTGATCAAAGCCCAAGTCACCGAATCGGAAATACACGACCAGTACGAAAAATTGTGATTTTTCCCAAAGTGTTCTGGTCACGTCCAAGTTTCTATTGGTCTCAAAATGTTGCCTAATAAATCCGGTTTTACCGGTACGCACTGGGACTCATTCCAGTCTGTTCTGTGCCATAGAAGAATCAAATGAATAATAACTTAAAATCACTGGGCCAGCTAATAACACGAAACCAAAAAAGAAACCACGCTGCTTTGAATTATATAAGCACAATGGGTAAACATGGTGGGATCCAATGGCGTCCACTTACAATGCATAATTTCACGTGGTGCTGCCCGTTTATTAAATATTTTGTTTAATAATATCAATTCAGCTTGATAACAAAATTTTCATGTCTACGAAAATCTGGCTATTTACCTGAGCTCTAGACAACAGAAATCACGCTCCAGATTGATGAAAGTCACTCGGATCTTTTTGTATGCCCGAAGTTATTTCATCCGATACACAGCCGCTTGGGCAGAATATATTGTCAAACGGGGGCCAAACCTGTATCCATCATATTGCGAATTTCCTTGCAAGGACAAGCCCTGTCCCATCTCAAATAATTTTTACGAAGCATATTGCACTTAGAAGGTACCGAACGTGTCAGTCATGCTTGAACCGTTTGTGAAGAAATGTTGACAGTTTGCTTGGGTTTCGAGAAAAAGTTTCGAGTTACACCCCATCTCTCACGCAACCTAAAAGTCCCACTATACAGCTACTGTCACACATGGCAACTACTCGAGCCCGAAAATTTTTGAATGCATCAGAATCGACGCCATCTCTCTCTCTCTTACACGAGCTCGTTTTGACAACCATCGCCGCTTATGTACAAATAGTCTAATTGTAGCTTAGAAGCTGATAGAGACCGTTTTCTTATTTCCTCAAATCAACGAGCGATCTAAACGAAGCAGCTTTGTGCTGGCATGCACTGCCTCTTAATGTCCATTTTCGTCAACCGGTTCCCGACACTGAGCTGACGACTTGGACCCAGAGAAATCTTTCACGTTCACATATGCTTCCAATTTTGTTTCGCCACTGGTCACGGGAAACGTGCGGCCATGGTCTCATTCGGTAAAACATGCAGAATCTTGTACATTCCATCCATACTCACTTTCTAGCTTAAATAGTAGTAAGAGAGCACCGGGGTGATGTGCACGTTTAATACACGACAAAATACGCGCAGTCCCCTAGACCTTATCGGACCATGTATATTGATTGTACAATTTGCCTTGAGAAAAAATACCCACGGTAGTCGAAACTTTGGCGCATTACATCTACCAACAACGCGGTGTTATTGACATTATATATATATATATATATATATCATATCATTCACATGTATATTATTCTTTTCCAAACCACATTTATTCAACATCCATGTGCAGACTAGCTGACCATTCCCAATCCGAATTGGCGGTACGCTTAGCACTTTTCCCGTTATATTGGGCTTCATATTGGCTGCATCAGCCCAAATGCCTAAGTGACAACTGAAACTGTAGCTACTGGCTATCTACAGGAATTCCACTCATATTGTGCTTATTTTTGATGACAGCCTCTGTCCGTTGCAGAGAACTTTTGACAACATCGATGTTACTAATTCGGACGGCTGAGTTGATTGCCCTGTCCGTTCGTCCAAGTCTCATTCCGCTCTGTTAAATAAGTGTACTTTTAAGATGAAACGGTAAATTACTTCACAGGCCTGCAAACATTTCAGATAGAAACCTGTCCGGAGAAACTTTGTGGATAGTCATCATAGAAGTTACCAAGAATCCGGTGTCAGTTTTGAGACCGCAAAAGAACCGAAAGGATTTGCATTGCGTACTTGGGGCGTTACAGTAAAAGGCTGTTCAGACTTCCTGTGAATATTAGACGGCAACATCTGATCGCGAAATTGGACGTTCCTACCTCACTGGACAGTCTCCATCACTGGGCAGGTTCATGGTATCAAAACGGTCACTGAGTTTTGATGAATTCACGATTGCATAGTTCATCCATTTTCATGTGCATCATTGTCGTGTTCATGGAACCATCCAAATGAATACAGAATGGGAAATGTATGAATTCGACTTTGACAAACATTGTATGTCGTGTTCCGACTAGGGATCAAATCGTACGAACATCGTGTTTACTTTCGAAGTCATGTTTTCGTAGACAGAGGATTTTCGGACACCGAGTAATTTCGGGAAAATTTTTCCTCAGAAAACTTCGGTGACTTAAAGCAACTGAAAACCGGGTGGATATCCAGCATCCTGTGATGGATGGTCTGATAGAATTCCCATGGAACAGTGTTTCATAGGAGGTACGGAAGCCGAGTGAGCGTCCATTCACAAGTTGATGTCTGAGGTTAGAAAAATCCACCAGTTCGGCAGCGGGTAAGTTGGTGTGCCCCGTGAGGTGAGAATGTTTGTCGTGGGGAAGCTCATTTTCACTAGTCTATCTGCTTTTCTGCTAAACCTAGCTAGTACGGTAGACTTCTGTCTGTAACTTTTGCCTGCTCATTAGATCAATAGTATGCATTGCTTCCGAGTGCGTCGAAGTATGCCACCAAGACGGAGCGTCATCCAGCCTCGCCTCTCTTAGCTTACGAACTTATTGAATCATGGAATCTTCACCAGAATCTGAACTGTGTGTATGTACAAATTCTTCTGAAATTTTCATAAACGGTTTAGCTCTATGTGCTTAGTGATTCTTCAAATACAGTCTCATTTTTTATTTCGCGAAAGGAGAAAAATCTCCTCAATCTGCTTCTTGATTAAAATCAGTTTCATTGTGGCCTTCTTAAATCGAAAGACTTAGAGCATGACATATTTTGTTATTCCGTATTAAGAGGTGTTCACGATAACCGGAAATTGCGCCCTGTGTTACAATGATTCCCTCTCAAAAGTGTCATCTCTTGCGTTTTCCGCCCGAAATGGCCAAATGTCCGTGTCTGATAATGCTAGGGTAAATTAAGGAGAAATTAATCATTGGTAGAAATTTACAGTCAAATAATCTGTTCGTAAATACCGCCAGGTTGGGAGGGTGAGCCAGGAGTCATTAGTATGCACTTCTGACCCTTTGGTCGGAGGTGAAAGATAATTGCTGTGGGCATGCGATAATTTTGTAAAACCCATGGTAAAAAGGAAACGCTCGGGACACCAGTCTTGTGATGAAATTATTCCTCTTAATCTATCTTGTCTTCTGTGTGAATTCCATCACGAATGGAAATCGTGACGTTTTGCATTTATTGCACTAGTTTGTGAAGAATTCTATGGCACATGAAACCGAGCCAATGTGGAGATTAGCACGAATGAGTAGCCGATATCACGGCGTTTTGAAGTCAGTCACTGAAGTGAGGGGTTCAAATTGGGAGTGTATTGATTGAAGAAGTTTGACAATTTTTTGGACTGCGTTGCACATCTGTTGCCACCATTACTACTACTAGAAGTAGTGGTATTAGTAGTAGTTGTTGTTGTAGCACCACTGATGCACTACTGACCTTTCTAATGAACACTGTGTTTGTGCCCAACCAGTGTGCACCCTGAAATCCGGTTCTTTTATTTTTTCATGTTCCTGTGGTCATCGGGTGATAGGAAATGTACAATCCGTTTCGGATATCTGCCGAATGAGGATAATTTCGAACGGTGACCCTTAATTTTTCTTCGGATTTGGAGATCATAAAATGAGTTCAAATAATTATCCGTCTAATTTAGGAGCCATGCATAACGTTTAGTTCTGCAAGTGTGTTGCTCCGTGCTTTATCTATTTTGTCTTTTGCCTCCTTTTATTAATGAAATAAAAGTGTAAGTCATTTTACAGAAAGGGGACCACGGCCAACATGGGGCTGCCAGCTGGAGAAGATGACCTTTGGTGGGACGGTTCGAATCCGCTACCTTCACAATCAAAACGCCACGACCCTACCCACTTGACAACAGCGGGGCCAAAAGCTTTCACGTTCTCGATCACGACGTGACGTGCAATCGAGATCTGCCCTGTTCAGATGCTGTCGTAGTTTGCATCATTTGTAGGGACGCATATGTATTGCCTCGTTTCGTCCTGCCGGCGAGGAAAAAATGCAAATAGTACCCCGCACTATTATTCTAATCAGCTTCACATAAGGATGAGAGACCAAAATTTCCTCGGAAGCACACTGCCGGTCTCGCAGTTATTGTCGTTCTTTGGGTGTACACACCCGTTTAATCATTCCCATACTTGTACGCTCCGATATTGATTTGCACACGAGAATCTCATTCTAATCCCACCTGAAGTACAACAATAACCACCAGACGGGCAACGTGATTTGGAGGTAATTTTGTTCTCTCATCCTTGTGACAAACTACATATAACAAAAATCGAAAACCAAGAACCATGTATACTCTTGTTGAACAGTGCCACTCAGTAATTGATGCAAAGCGCACACTAATCACTGCTGGGTTTCGCGAATAGAGTCATCACTTTTGGTGATTCAAAAGTGGTTCCGGTGTGAAGACAGGCGCACCCAGTGAGAGAATGGTAATGCAACTGAAATTTCGCTTGAGTCTAACAAAGCTGTCTCATTCGTTATCGGTGGCTGCGCGACAGTGGACCGTGTCAGACAAATCGCGATTGATACATAGGCGTGGATGTAACCCAATCTTTCCCAGACATCCAGCAAATGCAGAACGCAAGACCAGAATGAGACCGCGTTATCCCACTGGCTACCAGAGGACAGCCGACACAGTTGCATGATCAGATATGTTAACTAAGGAGGCCATATCGTTAGCTCGGCCAACCAATTAAGATGGGCGATCCGGGTTCAACAAGAAAAAGACATGAATTAAATCGGGTGAAATTCACTGAAAAAGACAAGCCAATCAAGGTGCGAAAGGATAGCTGGTAAAATAATAGTGGTGGTACAGGCGCAAATACGCATGCAAAGTAACCTATAAATATGTGGTGATCTTATCAAATGAAAGGAGATTTTGTGTCGGTTGACTTTGGTTATTCCCACTTGAGCTGGTGAGGACAGGATGATAGTGATCTAGAGCTAAGACTGGCAGAATTCGGGGCAGCGATTAGTCGATACTATAAAATCTGAATTTCAAGTCGAGGTGGATATATCCGGAAATAAGAAGAGGGCAGCATGCACCGATAATTCATTATTAGCTCCAAGATACACAGTAACACACAAGCGAGACTCTCAGCAATCGCAGTGGTAATTGATTATGGATTATTCACATTCATTCTTCTTTTTGTACCATCTCTGCAGACTCACAATACCAAACAATTTGATTCGGCCAAAATCACAACTTCCACCATTGTGGCCCGAATGGACCGAACAAGATGTGAACAATGAAAAGTGGGTAAGTCGAGCAGGATATATCTTAGATACCGCAGGTTCTCACGCGTAATCAATGTTTCTTCAAGCACTTCTGCAAAGGATTCATTATCGACACTGAACTAGGAAATCCACATCAGAACCATTATGATGTAAATGCTTGACTGAGAGTGGAGGAGCTGTTCTAATAATTTTGAGAATGCATCATAGGAATGTTTTTCCGTTACTTTTCAATTCTGGGGATGGGTGGGCCCGTGCGCACAAAACAAACAGATACATAGTGCGAAAAAATTGAAATAAGTTTGCCTACGGATTATGCATGTTCTGGGTTTATGAAACTTAAAACGTGATAGGAGAGGCCTCGTACTGTGACCACAAAGGCAGACCGTTTGGATTTCTTACACTGGGTCGCACACTGAATAAGCATATCACGTGAGGCAATCAGGATAAGCCGACAAGTCTCTTTGGGATAAGGTGGATGACTCGCGATTCGATTCTGATAGATTGAGAATCGCAAAGCAGCGTATGAAACTCTCTGTCTAGGCGAAAGTTGTAATTTATCAGGTTTTGTGACAATTTCATAGGCAAATGGGGCATCGTTTCAAATAAGGGCCACAGAAGTCACAACGGTCCCGAAAGGAAAAAGATCAGCCAATAGGTTTCGACCTAGACCAGTCAATATATAAAATTTTATCGTGACTTATTAAGACTAGCTAAATTAATTGGTTGGAGGTCATCTGTTTATCCTTGCTTGAATCGGCGGAATGTGAGCAAACTTGAATCGAAGGGGCTAATTGAATCCAGCAGAGATACAGACAGAGGAACTTCTAAATAAACAAAATAAAAGCCACTTGAGCATTAGTAATTCTGTCCAGTGTTTGGACATCGATTCAAGAATAATCGCACATTCTTCATCAACTTGTATTTAAGTATAACAATGAGCGCAACTGGATTTTGGTCAGGTCTTGTCTCAGAGCAAGCAGAAAACGAGAAGAACAAATATACCAGATAATTCAGTTGGATTGGTGGTAGACTGAATTTTATGAAGAAATTACTTACTGTGAAGCTGTCGTAACCAAATGACCACCGATAATCAAGTTGGCTTGCAAAATTGTCTCATCCTTATTGAAAATCACCGGCAACAAGGCATTTGCGTCTGGCTGCCCTGGTTGTCAACGGGGAGAGGAATGGTTTCGTAAACCCAACCGAATTTCTCACCGTACTACGACTGTTGATGCTGATGCACTTAAAATTTTCAGACATGAAGATCCATTCGGTCGGATTCTGGGTCCCGATCAGCGTTTCTCTCAATTCAAGTAGATCCACACATCTCCGCTTAATTCGGTGCTTATCAAAGTAATCACTAAACGCAGCCACAGGCGTGCTTCTCACAATAGCCAACGCTATTGCGACATTGATATCAAATGACAGATTTCAACAAGAGTGATCGCCAGAAACCGTAGATCGTAACCTACAGGCAGACATGGAATGAAGCAACAACTAGATATATTTGTCTTTCTTCATAGCTCTGTACGCAGCATTACCGAGGCAAATCCGATCAAGTTACTGTCGCGGTTTCATTCACCGTTTAATCTGAGCTTCTCGTTTGCGTGATTTATTTTCCTTAGCTGTCATCCAGATAATCAGCGTTAGTCCACTTGATTTTTCACTGAAATTTAATGCTTTGTCTTTATAGGCAAAACCTTAGGCAAATCGTAATTTGTAGACTTTTAAAGATCCAGAACAAGCCTAAAGAGGACTAGTCGTAAGATGCTTGCCGTTCGCGAAGATAACGGAATAGATTTACCTGGAGAACGTCAGGAACGTTTGCAACTTGCATCTTGCACTGCTTGTCAAAATTGTTTACTGTTGGATGGGTTGAACTTTTCTAATTTATTCCGGATGCAACAGGGCGCTTGGTTTCGCCTGGGCGGCCGCCACGATTCTGTTCCGGTTAGGAAGTGTAACACCCTCAGAGTTTAAGCCAGTCATTTGGCTTACATGATTAGAGACGAGCGAAACCCAACAACAAATTGCTTTAATAAGAAAACGACTGTATAATGTAGCTATTTACATAAATCTTTTTGTTTCCTGTGCCTGTTACTATTCGAAACAACAATTCTACAAACCTTCATAATTTTCGAAGTATGGTGACTTCCCACTGCCGCATCGGGTTTTATATCGTCTTTGAATTCCAAAGAATATCATATGTGATCTTAAATGTGGACTAAAAATGCGGGAGATTCTGTACGAATGCATCCAAGACCAGATAACTATAATTACATCTCGGTTGATGGGATTGAATGAACTCGTCATTTATTGTCACGTACCTAATTTGGTGGATTACTTAAAGGTCAGAAATTTCGCACTGAGAGTATACTACTGTAATGTTTTAGTAGGCAAAGCTTTACGCTAAAAAAACATGCCTCAACCACTGCGTGCCTACATATGGAATATGATTGATTCAACCCACAAGGGGCCTAATCAAGTGGTCCGATTAAAATAAGATGCCTACGCAACCATTGGATGCAACCATCACAGTTATACCAAGCACCTGATAGATTGAAAAACTACTTAGTGACCGTACTCCAAGGAAAGATTTTAGTTGCTTCTGGAATATGAAGCAGCAGCCGTAATTTTACCACTACCCATGCATCGAGCGGAGACTGTACAACGATTTTACTGGTGCTAGCAATTGCCATCATTTGAGGACTGTGCCCATCAAATTCCAATAGTCTGGGTCATTCACATCAAGAAGTAGCCGAAAAGGATTGGACATTCTGTGTGACCACATGTTTCACCTGTTTTAACATGGACTCTACGGAAAATGCAAATAATTACTGGGTGTCGTCTATCATTTGATCCAGCGCGAACCTATATCAATTTTCAAACGCTATAATAGTTCTGAAGAACTACTGCGTTTCTCATTAAAAATATCCCGAATTATCTAGAATTTGGGCAAGCATCCATTTATTTGGAAATTGTATGGTCACATGCAACCAGTCAACGCATTTGGCGACACGCGTTTCCAAATGTTCCCACTCAGGACGCTTCATATCGTTAACACATATTTGGGAATTCCCAACAGGTCCGCATGTTGACAAACCCGGACTGATTTGCTAACATTTCGAATGTGCATGGCACAATTTAGAAAAACAGAAAGTGCTGTAGGCCTTAAAATCCTATAGAATAACGAGACATCCACTAGAAATGTCCCAAGGCATCCCATCCATCGGATTCTGATACGGTGGATACGGCCATCCCGCTGAAACTCGGTGCGTTTCTACAAGTTTAGTGATTGGACCAGTTAAACTGACAAGTCTCTATGAAAACGATGTTTACTTACAGGTCTACTTCGACGACAATGAAATCGAAATGTTTCTACCACAAGAATATCAGAAGCATATACCACCCATTTCACTTTCACCGATCAAATCTGCAGCAAATGGTTAGTGAATTGGCGCGGTCTTGACTTGATCTGCAGTTGACCGGAGTCGGCAAAGCAAAGAAAATCTTTCGCATCCATCGTCATTTAGCAGCTTATGTTTAAACCAAGTATACAGGGTAACACTGTGCTTTTCTGATTCCTCGGTTAAACATTTTTAGCTTCCATCTAAATTCATTTCAATTATGCCAGAGAGATGAAATGTAAGAACTTCCTTCCAGATCGCCCACTTTTCAAGTTTTGGGTCCCACTGAAATCCATCTGTCACGGGAATCAATTACCACGCGCCAGCGGTCTGTGATCGTGCAATTAAATGACGGATAAGGGCCCTTCAACGTGGGGTGATATTAGATTGACTATCGACAGTCTGCTCCGTTAGTCCAGTGGTAAAGGTATATGAGTCATAAACGTTCGCCCGTGAATAGCGTCCCATTTCGGTATCGGTGTGGTTTGCCTAGCTGGTGTTTTCTAACAAGGCGGTTGGAAAAATCGCTCCACTATTCCCTGACTTGATGGGATGAATGTCGATACTGTGTAACTAATGATCTCACAAAATCTCTACTCTAAAAAGCTTTTGTCGAATCCACTTTTCGAACTAGGCTTGGCTTGGCATGGAAAAAACGTCAGACATGGACGTTTTCTTCTTTTGCGCTGGTATTTCACTTTATTCGATTAGTGCCAAAGTTCAGACGAGTTCTGAGGATTTACTCTCGTAATGTGTCCCAAGTAAACCACAAAACAGGACGAAGTATAGAAGAACCGTAAATAAACCACTAGAAATTCCAACATCTCATATACCCATGCGCGACACGGAAGGAAATGAATCTCACATTCCAACTTGTCATTTTGTAGGATACTGTTGCAAAACCCAAGGACAAAGGAAAATCACCAATACCAACCACATATTTTACAGACCCCGAGGGCAGCGTGTTCCTTCCTCCATCATTAAGTGCATACTATGGGAAGCGTCCGCAAGAATTCATCACCGAGAAGGTGCATTCGATCGAAATTTCGAAAACTATTCTCACGCTTTTGTACATTCTAGCCCCCGGTTGTCTTCGATCCGGAACTGATAGGTGAAGTGGATTTGTTCTATTTGAATGAACATCTCTTCCAGAGTGAGGTAGGTTCTCGATTCGATCCTTTACTGTGTGCACGAGATTATTTCCACGTTTCTAAACGTTTGTGAGAATGTTCTCTGGAGTGTTGCCACTATGGTGAGGAGACCACAAGATTAATTCGAAAAATAAAACTAGTTTAATCAACGAAGATATAATAACACAATCATAACCGATCTCAGTATGCAACCCGTATGCCGCATCACCGTTATTGCAATTCACAGTGAGGGCAGCACCCGTATAGAGAGTAGCAAACCCGCAGTTTTCAGTGATTATTTGGCCCTAACTCATGATTTCTCTTCTTATTCACTCAGGTTTATTTTTTAGTTTGTAGTCATTATTTTAGTCTTGTTAGTAACCTGTTTGTTGAACAGAAAAGCAGAACGTTCAGCCATCGGGCGTGTACTTCTATCCTCAGGCCGGCAACTGACATTTTGAAATTCTCAAAATGCGGTGCACAGCTTGCAAAAGGCTGACGGATGTGAACCCGTCATATTCTTTCTGCTCTGGTTGACGACCAACCCAGTTGTGATGACGTCGCACTGATTATCTCAGTCGACAGGCTGAGCGATCTGCCAGTTCTAACCATAGAAAATCAATTTAAACGATTTACTTTTGATCAATAAACGAATGTTTTGAGTCTACTTAATTTGTCTCTTCAGATTCAGTGGGGACGGGGGATAGCGGCTGGGAGATAGAACGCATTGAAGATTTCCGGGGACAAAAATCAAACAGATATTCTGCTCCCTTGTCTCCGTTACTGATGTCGTACCTCGTAATGTTGGCCGCTCAGGGCCTAGCAAACTTTCCAAACACATTTGACGGTAAATGAATTTCGTCTTGTCAGGCTGATCTGCCTGTATCGGAAAGAAATTTGGGAACGACTACAGCATAGTAGGCGATTCGAATTAATAGACAGTTCAAATGATTTCATGTAGCTATTCATCACGAAAGAATTAGGAAGATTTCGGCTGTGTATTGATAAAAATAATTTCAGCATTTAGTGGTAACATTCATACGGACAATCTAAAGTGACAGTCATCAGCAGTCAATCATACTCTGCTTTCAAAGGTGACAGACCCAAAGTTTCGGATTATATTGTTGTTATTTCAATTTCAGTATGGGGCTACGTATGTTACCGCGACTGCAATGTTCTTACCCAAACAATTTTCTTAAAGAAGGTTCAAGTAATTTATTATGAATGATGTAATGTAAGTAACACAGCGTTGTTAGTAGATGTAACTGGCCCACTTTTCGACTACCGTAGGTAGTCTTTCTCAAGACAAGATTTACGAGTAAATTATGATAACAGGGACGGACTACTGAAATATTCTTCTTGTGATTATCTCCGAATCTTTAGCCAAACTAATATGGTTAATCTGAAGCCTAGACATCCGATTTCGCACCTGCCATCTTGTAAGACTTTTTAAATCCAGTCAAAGGCTATATGACGGATTGTCGAAGTGATCACAATGGTAAACCGCCGATGCGGATTGCCTCAAATCACTTGCCTCCATCACATTTCAAGACATCTGCTTTAGCCGTGTCTTTTATAATCGCCAATCTCAAACAATCATTGGAACTGGTGGATCCGAACTTATAATATTACATCGAAAATCCACCTTTAGAATTTCGTAACACTCTGCTACATTGTTTTCTTATACCACTTAGCAAAACGTTTGTTACCAAAGTAGAAACAATAACCAGAGGCTAAAATTTATGAACAACGGCAGAATAAAATGATGTACAGAGACTAAAATACCAAAAGTTCAAGTTACACATCACGAGCAATGCACGGAAGCATCAGCAACAGCAGAAGGTGATACTGGTGACTAACAACTCCAGTTTACTCGATAATGAACCAAAGAGGTGAAATTAAGTCGATTTGGCACATGTCTGCCACTAGGCGCATAGCAGAACGAAATGACTTGAAAACCCTTCAGGCTGGTTGGGTAGCCAGGACATATGGACGGCGTAGAGGATAGTGAAATGAAATAAAATAAAACGACAATGACCAGCCGGAAGAAAGCACTTGCAAGGCAGCAATGCATAGCACGATAAAAAAAGATTTGTGATCCCTGGAGGCGCGACTTGAAGGAACAGAACTGCAGTGCGATAACCATACACTAAATGTCCGATTTGTCCTGTTTGGTTAGGTTGAGCGGCTTATGAAAAGTTGTGTGGACACAATCGAACCGATTCATGGTGTGTAATACTGAAGGGTTATGTTTTATGTAAAGACTCCAGCATGGAGTGGTTGAAGTTGCTGTTAGGTGTTTGTGACAAAGTGCTTGCTTAGCGCCGTGATGCACAAGGCGTTTTTCGACTGAAAGGAAATCTGTCCGTGACTCATTGGTTTAGTCCGGTTCACTGACCATTTGTAGGGGTTCAGAAATACCACAAACCTGGAACTGATCGCTCCTGTGATGGCCAGATGAAAGCTAACAAATATGGTCTGAGTGTCTAAAACAAAAGCCTACCAAACTGTGTGGTACAATCAGAAGTCAATATTCAGTCGCTAATAATATAAGTTGCTATGCTGTACTCCTGTTGCAAACCATGAGTGACTGTTCACAGGGCAGGAAAGTTATTCGCTGTGACGAAAGGTAATCGTTCTCAAACTGCGTAAGGACTATTCCCAATTTAATGAATACGGGCTATTTTATTCCCAATCTGACCAGACAATGCGATGGATCATGTGTGAAATACAAAATTTGTGGCTCACAAGCAGGCGTAGAGCCACTGTGACAGATTATTATGAAGGCCAGGCTCAAGAGGATGGATTCATATATGCGTGGAAACCATGGGAACACGTATACGCGATGACCAAAGTGGGTAAAGAACCGAACGTATCTCAGTACAATCCCTATGGAAAATATCTTGTGAAATTGTTTTGGATGGTAAGTCCTCGGCCGCAGAAGCAGTCTGTAACTTGTTTTGTTTCACTAAGGGATGTTGGCGAAAAATCGTTGTCGATGATTTGATTCCGTTCGGTGAAGACAATCTGGTTCTACTCCCAAGAAGTCGGCACACGCATGAATTGTGGCCAATGTTGCTTACTAAAGGTTTGCTGAAAATTGCAGCATTAGAGTGAGTGGCTGAGACCCAATTTGTACTGTTCTATTGTGTATTCACCTGGTTATTCGCATGCAAACGCCCGTAGTTTATTTTACGATATTGTGCTTTCTAAACCGAGACGGTTGGAATGAGTAGTGGTGTTCGTGCGGCAAAATCGACTCACTTAGAAGCGAAGGCTCTTAGGTAGTGACATCGTTCATGTGGTAAAGTTCGGCTGATTTTATCTGCAGGACACCTATGCTCAGAGGCTAGAACCAGTCTGATGTGCGTCTGACGTCTAGGTTAGCGACGCACAAAAGTTGGAAAACGAACTCAGCTAGTCGAGTTGTAATTACGGTACCACAATAAGATAGTCAATGAAAAATACCAAAGTCTACAAATTCCAGAATGCGGTGTGCTCACAGTGAATTAACATTCACTGAGGTACTTTGGAGTACCGAAGGGACAACGAAAAACTAAGACCGATTGATCAAGGTAGAAAAGTCAGTAAGCCAAGACCAGAATTCGAAAGACGCGCAAACCAAGGGACAAGCGAACTCATAGACATCGATCGATGCATGTGACCACCTAAGTTAGGATGGCGATTATCCCGGCTTTAAAATCAGTCCCAGGGCCAATCAATCAAGCAAGTTATGGGCAACTTGTGTGTGTGTGTTTGTGTGTGTGTGTGTGTGTGTGTGTGTGGTTCACGTGCTTGTATGTGCGAATATGCGGACATGACCGTCGAGTAAAGCAGGTCCGAAAGCAGTGCACAAATTAAAATCTGGGTTGGGTTGGATAGTGTAATGGTTTTGTGCGTAGTAGATAGGTGGCCATTACATCGTCGTCAAATGTTACATGATGCATGGCATCCGCGAAGTACCACTAGCGTCTGATCGTTTATTATCCAAAAGTTGGTCACTATTGCCATATTATTTCTTGAATGCCATTCTTTACAATTTTACAGCTACGGTGGTGGTCTGTACGAGGCGGAATTTGGTGATTTCAGTCCAATTCACGCTCTGACTGGTTGGACAAAACATACCATTGTATTGCGGTAACATTTCAATTTTCCTATCCCTTATATGAGTTGGACAGAAATCAATCACATGAAATGCTTTGGGACTATCTGGAACGCTATTTGCCCACTTGGGAAAGGCCATCTGAAGAAGCCAGTGTGAAATTAAAAAATGAAGAAACTGAATTTAAAGGGCATGAAATAACGGGAAAATTGCTTCACAAAGAATCGAAGGGCAATGTTAAGGAAAAAGTGAAAGAGAAGAAATGTAAGTGTCACTTGGTCACGCAAACGCATGATGTCCAATTTAGCACCTGCCGATAAGACGAAAGAGACTGTCAAAGATAAAAAGGAACAAAGTGAGTTTCATGCCGACTTCGGAATCGTTCAAGCCAAGTATTGGTACTCCTTAAAATAGGTCCAGTTGTCCCCGACTGTACAATCACAAAACGACCCGAGGCACTCGTATTCGCTTCCTACGGGAACATGAATGGAAGACTCATGCGTGCAATCAGCAACACTACTGACAGCGTAAGTTGATACCGGGTCATACTGGGCATGAACAATCATCTAGTGCGCAAATAAATGGTTGCCATTTGATCTGAACTGATATGTCAAATTTTCTACATCAGCCAATGTCACATCGCACCGTACGTCTTCGGTGCATATTCACTGTCATCACGTTTCATTACGCTTCATCGCGCTCCATCGCGCTTCAAAATAGATGAAACCCACTGCGTACTTTTAAAAGGTCAGTTCCCAAATGCACAGTGGCCAAGTAAACAACGTTCCTTGGTCTGAAGTCAACAGTGTTTCAGATTACCGTGTTAATTGGACCATCTAATAAGTCAAATGCTAATATCGACCAAGTATTAATTTAAAAATATTCATTATTTAGTTATCCTCGATCAGGTGGCGCTTTTTAACATACACCTCTGATATTCCGTAACTGTGATCCTAAGCACCGAAAATATTGTAATTCAGTTAGCTGACACTTTCGTCAATGTTGAAAACAGCTTGTCGCTAAATCACAGCACGTTTTTGAAGTGGCACTACTGTATCCATTAGGTTACTATTGAAAGCAACCCGACACATTCGTGTTCTCGGCTGTGTGAGAGAACAACTTATTCCTTGAAAATTACCACTGAGCACATTGAGAAAACAAGTTGGCGAACAAGCTCGTTTTCAGTGATTCGTACTCATGCCATTACATCACTATATATATATATCTTGATAAAATATTTTCACTATAGGAAGGATTGGATTAGTCATATACAAATATGGCTGGGGAAGGGATTTGTGGTGTTAATTGTTTTGTTGTCTAGGGAACACTTTGTTCCCAAAAACAACTTGTGGTTGCGCTTCAACTCCTTTGGCCCACCCCCACAATCAACACACTGAACATAGTCTAACTGTACAGACGCACTCTCTCAGTCATTCTGATTCGACAGAAAATGACAACGCGATCAACACTGTTTGCGATTCATTAGCATATCCTTCAGTGACTCCAGCCAATTGGTTGTCAAATCTTTCGGACTCCAACCACGAAGAAGTGAGACACCTACTTTTCCTAAGTTCGCCGTACATTTTCTCATCCCACGTTGCCACGTCATCTGTTGATCTCCAGATGGCTTCTTCCACTCTTTGAAAGAAACACAAAATAGGGCACAGTATGGCAGACGAATGCTCGTCATACGCAACACGTGACCAAAACAGTGAAGTCTACTAAGTTTCATACGATGAAACAAGGCATCCGCAGAATTGGCACCCAATACCAGATTCCTAACCTCAATATTACTCACCCGGCCACTTCATCCAATCCTAGCCATACTACGTAGACATCGGTGGTTGAAAACCTCCAACCGACGAACTTCTCTCACACAAATATCCCATGCCTCGCAACCGTACAACAGAACTGAGCGCACTGCGGCACAGTACACACGACCTTTCAACTTCAGTGAAATATCAGGCCGACGCCACAAGTGCTTCAGTCCAGCGTGAGCTGCTCGAGCCTTGGATATACGCGTATTTATCTCCACTCCCGAGATACCATCGTTCGACAAACAGCTACCAAGGTAGGTGAGACGGTCCACAATCGTCAGTTCCTCTCCGTTCAGCACCAAGTTCGGCACTGCTATCGTCCAGTCTTGCAATATCACTTTGTACTTTGAAGTTGCAAAGCACATGCCAAACCGAACGACCGACCTAGAGAGTCTATCTAGTGCTCGATCGGTTGGAACTTGCTCTACTGAATGCCAGAAAGCAAACAAGGAATTCGTCAAGCGTTCTAATTCGCGGACAGATTGAAAGTGGTGCTATCTTGTGCTACAGTCACAGGCGAGCTGGGGCGGTGTTCGATAAGATTACCAAAGAATAAACGAGTCCGTTAGACGGAGGCAATTAGCAAACGAGCCTGATATTAGCTTGGTTATGACAATTAAATGAAACAGTTGTGTCTACCGGCCGGAGACCATTTGATCATTCTCGCTTGATTAAGCAGAATAGGAGACGATTACATAAAGTCTCCGGAGTTATCGAGAGCGATATACACATTTTAAAACTCGTAGTGTACCAGAAATTTTTTTCCCACTATTCACTCTCAGTTCAGTACGATCAAGTTTATCAAACACTATGATAGGATTAGGAACAACAATCAGTGTTTCATTCGGTGGGCTTGTTGTTTTGTGGGTTGGTCAACCAGTGAATTGGTCGAGGACGGAGAAAGGCATATTAATCGTTGAAATGCCTCGATAAGGCCGTCGAGGGTTACGTTATTAATTCATAGTTAACACAGTCACACCCATATACCAGATATCGACTGCATCTGACAGAACGAGTATAAATTCTTTGACGGTTTATTCAGTGATCATCCGTCAACTCAGGCACTCCTTATCATTTACGTTTCTCCAACAGTAACGGAGTGATTTAAACACAACCATGAGACCAACCACAATGTCTTCAATCCGATGAATGATGATTCAGGTTCCACTGCAACTTCGACAAATTTACCCGAACTAAGGGTTCTAGAGAGTATTGAGGATGACTTTCATAGTGCCATGAAGATGGTTGAAGCACTCACCATGCAGCTCCTCGGGTCCGAGTTGCGAGCTTCAAAGAAAAACAATGAAATTACCTCAGCTGAAGACTTGTGAAATCACTCGTTTTCACGGAATAATACCTTCAACATTTTTTCTCTCCCCCCCCTCGTTATCTGTCAGTCAGATAGCTGACCAATTCACAGAGGGACAAATCGACTGACTGACGTACTATTTACTATTCTGAGTTCCCTGTATATTTAGGCAAACACAACAAAAACTACTTGAGAATGGGACTAGGGAACCACAGGTATTATCGTTTGCCAAACCGTCGTTGCATCACATGCAGAGAAACGGTTAGCCGCTTTTTCCTTTTCACCCACGCATTGCTGTTCCTCTGGAATAGCATCAAGAATTGTGGTTATAGTTTGTTCAATCCTTCAGCGAAAATCAGCTTTCAGCAGGTGACATCACTTGTGGTAACCATCTTTTCCACTCTTGATCCGTCTATTCCAATCAACTACTCTCCTTCTCATTGGTAGTCGGTTTTTGCTATATATAATTTGAATAGCTAAAAGCAACCTTGTTCTCTCCTATATACTGACATGAACATGTTCTGTGAGATTACTTTGAAAGGTAGGGGTAACCTACCATCAACTTGTGTTCTATTACAGACAGAACGTATCACCAAACTGAGTCGTCTTGGATTCACTCACCTGGTTTCTTGCCCCATCACCGTTTCATGCCGTCGAACAATTCCTGTAGCTCCTCCGGCTCCATTCAAAGCTGTTCCACGGTGGAAATTGATTCGTCCCCTTCCTTCGGATTTTCCGCACATCGAAGAAGAGTCAGAGTCATTGGGAATTGTACAAGAACCCGAGCCGATACGATCTTTGGGGCTGTGGACGCCGTTACAGGATTTGGTGTTTCGAGACTCAACCTATTTGGTGTGAGTTCGACTGTAATTTGAGTCGCATGAATGATGCCAAGATGAAAACTTTAACGAATTTTTAGTCCAAATATTGTTCGGACATGAGGTTCAATTCTCTTGAAATATAAAGTCTAGATTTTTACTCCATAAATTCTGCTTTCACAAGGATTCCACTGGTTAGATCGCTACTGCTATCTTGCAAAAATTCGTGGCGTTTAGATGCCGAGGTCACGAGTTCGAATTCTCCCACCGCCGATCAACTTCGAAAAGCGCTCTTCATTGGTTTCCCGTTGGGGGTTGTCCATCTGTTTGAATATCGATTCATATATGCGATCATAAAAACATTCAAGTCTAAAATTCGACTGTTCCACTTGTAGAAAGCAGTGCGAACAAATAGCCGTACGGGCTATCGTGTGCGTACGTGTTTGACATTGGCGAAAGCCCATGACCCAAGGGTGTTATGTCACGCAATTGGTATCTCGTCTTTGATACATTTCATTGGCCCACTGACTATCAGCCACCAGTCATCTCACAGCCCTAGTCGAATGAACTGGGACAGATCTCGATCGCCTGATCGAGCTCATCATACACGACTGAGGTTTGTCCCAGTACTTTTCACAAACATTATGCGTAGGCAGGTAGCTAATCATGGTTTGGTGAATGATCTGGTCAATGGGATAATGTGATGCACCAAATGTCAGCGAGACTCGTCGAAACCTTTGTTCTCACATTGAACTTACAGATGGTCATTTTCACCTTAAAGTTCCTCATTTCAGCGTTAATTCTCCCTGAATCTAGTCTTGAAACGTTATAAGTCATACTACGCAAAGCCGTTTGGTTTCAGGTTTGTTGAACTTCACTACATGATGTTAGACCTATCCGTTACTGACTTGCACGGCCACCGGCTGGTAGATGACTTCTCTGCAAGTAGCCTAAGTACGACGAAGGCTTTGGACATGGCTTACAGAGCTTGGCAACACCGTGTGGTCAAGTTCAACGACCTCTGACAGCCTGCCCGGTAGCGTAATGGCCAAAGCGTTAGACTTAAAATCGTTCGTCCCGAGTTCACGTCCCAGGTCGAGCTCGGCGGATATGCGTTGCTGATGCTTCCCAAGAAGGACACAGCTGTGCAGTGCCTCCATGGTTTCTTACTGATGAATTGAGCGATGATATCACATAGTACATTATTTCATAAAATGCAGTTCGTTGATGCTGAGAACACAGTTCGCGATTGGGGTGCACACTGCCATTTTTGTAGTGCATTTCAGATTATGAGCGATGTTCCTGCCCAGTACGAGCATAGCATGACGATGTTACCAACACTCGAAAAACATCCTAAGGACAAAAAATCTGGTTAGAAATTTTGCCTGAGATACCCGCACACACCCCACGCGACGGAGACAAAGCAATCGCGACTGGTTGTGCCAGTGGCATCATCAGAAGCAGCAACGTTCATTTTTGTAGTTCACAAGGTCACTCTGGTTCACATGCCAGTGTTACCGAGGTAAATCACGTGTTTAATCCAATTTCTGTTTCTTCTGTTAGTAAACTGTACATTCCCTTTGGAGTCTGTCAGCACGCGAAAATCGAAACCTTCGTTTCACCAAATATAATTTTGGATTATAAATGCGTCTGTGTACCTTTGAAACAGGCCAATAACAACCAGCAAAAACCAAGCAAGTGTTAGTCATAGATTATATGGCTTCAAGGAACTAATCGGAATGTGATATTGATACTCAACTCGTCATAGAAACACCGTTCATCTGATTCATTCTTGTACCTAAGATGCGTGATGGGAAGTGATTCATCAATGGGAGTTGATTTATGTATGCCAGCGCTAGCCACCGTGCTAATTAGTAACAGATACGTACGATAGCATCAGGATGTGAAGTCTGACAAAACCGTTGACAGCCTGGCAAGCAGCCTAATGGCTAAGGCGTTCGACTCGCAACTGATCGTTCTCGTTGAAATCGCGTCCCAGTTCGGTCGCGGTGGATATACACTTCTTATGGTTCCCTACTTGTTCAAAGCTTCCATGGTTTTCTTTTGATGAGTTCACCGTTGTTATCAGATGATGATTTCAAAAAAACGAGGTCACTTTATTTTTTTATCTGACAGTAAAGCAACAACCAAAGGAAACCAAGTTTAGAAAGTATATAACGTTCCGATTACCAACGTTGTGAACCACTGTTTTCCAAATACCAGCTGATTGCGGCTGATTGTAATTTACTGCGTGTAAACAGCACTGTTGACTTGTCAAACTCATCTGCACACGTCACTTTGAATTCAACCGATATGATGCGCTACTGCAACAATAGCCCTATTAGCTAGGGCACACAGTTGTCGCTGTGTTAACAACTTTACACATGGTATTGTCTGAAACGAGATGTTGACAGCTGATTAGTATGAATATATATTGTAAGGGGTTACGCGCGGATGCTGAAAGTGCAAGGCCACTGCGTCGGTGCGATGAGTCACGCAGAGGTGAAACACACGACAATACCCAGAAGAACAATACTGATTGTCACAAGCCAATGATATCAGCTGAACAACACACGGGCTTGGAATCAGATCGACAGCAAGCCCGAGGACAAGTATGGAGTAAGCCAGCCACTGCATAGTGCGTGGACTGATTGAAATTGGTCTGATTTTGTGACTCGCTCAGAGGATACCGGGGCCGGTATTCGGTATGAATACCAAAGAATAGGCAATGAGCCCATTAAATGGAGGGTAATCGGTTGAGGAACCGTATCTTGTGCGCGGACCTACCACTTGATGATGACGAGGAAAGAAAAATTGCTGTGCTGAGCGGTCAGGGCACATTTGCTCGTCCTAGCCTGATTAAGAGGAGAGGGATTGAACTAGTGTCGAGATGACTGACTGAAAGCGCTAGAGTTAGCGGCTATGACACAACACATTAGAATACTGAATTGTTCTTCTTTGATCCAACACTCACCTTGATCTCCGCTGTCTAACTTGCTTCGGACAACTAGTAACACATACTCGAAAGTGAATTAAATTACATTCGAGATTAGTATTCTTAGTATCTCGCAATGTATGGATACGGTCATTAAAAAGTCTTATTTGGTCTAATTCATGATTTTCTGTTTGCATTTTTGTTACTTTTCAGTCCGGATCAGTCCAGTCCACCGGTAACGCCAATTTCGGGGGATAAAATCGCCATTGGTTTGACAAAACCAGGCGGCAAAATTACTCCGCACACACTAGCCGGTGGTGGTCGCAGCGGGCCGAGCAATGCGATCAACCAGAAAAACCAAGTAAATCGAGCAGATTTCACCACAATTATCTGAAATATATCTGATATATATATATATATAGGTATATAATGCAAATGATTTTCCGTATTGGAAGTAGTACTATATTAGCATTGCTATAATTATTGTTGTTATTGTTGTTGTTGTTGATAGGAACACCAGTACTGCTGTTTGTTTTCTGTTGTCGATGGTGTTGGTGATGGTGGTGTCGTTCTATTTCCCCCCCTTCCTCACTTCCAAACCGCTGTACTTGCATAAATACCTTCGAACACTGAGACGATATTTGTGAACCATATTGCGATAATTTGTATCTGCGTTTATGCACGTCTTTGCTGACAGTGGTATCGTGATTCGAGGTAGGATTTTTATTTCTAAGTGCCTCGAAATCTTCACATAAAGTTCGCAAACCCAAACATTTTTGTCCCACTTTCCGGCATTTCACGTTTTGCATTTCTTCCAGCGACGCGGATCACAAGAAGAAGGCCGAAAGAAAGGTTAGTTAACAGGGGCAATTTTTCGCAGAAATTATGGAACTTATCTGAGATCTGATTTGACTTCTGATTCTTTATTTGGTATTTTTTCATAGTACAAAAGATTACTCGCACAGTGTTAACACTAAAAGGTCGAGGTACGATTTCCTATGGCTTGAGGCATTACGCTCAAGTCTGTCATTAGTTAGTAACATTAGAGACAAGTCACCGTAAGTTAGAAGTATCAGCAACAGCAGCAGCAGAAATGGCTGTTATTCGAACTCCCAGTAGGTTCGTCCGGTTTGGTTAAACACAGGCCTGTGTGCACACACGTCCCCGATTAGCCATATGATGTTTCATCGACCGCTGTTATGAACCTATATGTGCCATGATAACGTAATTTTGCATAACCTTTCGCATTCTTTGACGTGTTTACTTGGGGGACCAGTTCAGACCAAGTGTGTTTGTACGTGTATAACTTATGGTTCCTTATTCATGCAACTTCACGAACTCGGTCATATGTGACTGCTTTCATATTCAGTACTCGACAGTTTACTTGCCCATCAAACGGTGATATACCTGACGACTTATCTACTACAAATAGGCATAACCTTGGTCACACTCTCTTGACTACCATTCTTGGGTAGCACGCTAACACTGAAGTGCGCAAAATGATCATCAGATACCTAGTCCATGCACGATCGACCGATTAGTTTTCGACACAACTGCTTCTACTAGTAAGAGACAGCCCTTGAAATAATGGATACGGTGTTCATTCGGTTATTCGACGCCATAGACAGAAATAACAGAAATGATTACTAAATAACTTGTAGAATCGTTTTGGGAAAGCCAGTTCCACGTCGATTTTTAACTAGTTTGCCGACGGATGTATTCCTCGTTGCACTACACACGGAAAACACATCAACCTGGAAATTTTTTCATAATCGATAGCAAGATCTGGCTGTCAGTTTACTTCCATGCTTTATCTGGGTTTCCTGCTTCCATTTCCACTTAGAAGATCCAAGTGCACAAGAACGAGCGTGATCACAGGATTGGCTGAATTTAGCAATTCCGTATTTGCTTCTCAGCTGTGCACAGTCATTCGTTTGATGGTTGATTCTGGCCAATGGCTGGTTTGCGGACATCGAACACCATACAGGAAAAATCAGTAATCAAGTCAAAGCTCACTTGAATCACTTGGACGAGTAGGGCTGAAGGGGGTCACAGACATCAGTCTTCCTACATTCATATCCTTTTCCAAGAAAGGACAAGATGAGTCACAAATTCCAACTGTTTGTACTAATCTGGCCTGTGTTTACCAATCGTCTGTCGTTTCCATGTCCCTAGTTTGTAAATATGCTCCACAGGGTTTTCATGGCGTTCGATTCAGGACTGAAAAGAGAACAACTGAGACTTGTGGTAAAGGTCTGGACAGATAAGATCAATTTACGAAAAGATGTTATTTTGTTCGAATGCTGATTTTCCAACACGCTACCCTGAAGATAGTGCAACAAATGATTTTGCCTGTTGTTGATCGGACAGTAATTCATTCACGCATTCACGAATTTCTTTATCACACACTTTGTTGCGTTAGTATGAACAGTAGAACCTACTTGTTTTGTATGGATCATGCATAAAGCAATACCAGCCATAAGCACATATCAAGTTGAACCTTTTTATCACTAAAACATTCATTATCCGACTAGTTAATTTAGGCAACAGGTTCTGTTCAGTTTTAAATTTATGATTCATTTTCTCCCGCCACTGGTGACATAGGGACCAAATTTTGATAGTTTACTTGCATGGATTCAATTAGTAGTTCCTGTACTCTTCCTTCCAAATCATCGTTTCAATTTCTTTGATTAGACTTATTTCGCCGAATATTTGCGGTATCTTTAAAGAACGGTCAACCATCAGTTCCATACGCTACCTTTTGCAACACTGACCTTCCAGCTGTGTTATGGGACATGGGATGCTTCACGAAATCGTCTTCTGCACCCTTAAAGTCATCCGCCCTGGAAACCTCATTCTAAATATTCGGTTAGGAATAAGTAATCATCGTCACGCGGTACAAATGCTTGAGTAGCGTCCGTGCGTGAATTAAAATCACATCGAGGTCGAAGAATGCACACACCCGGATAAATTTCTCTATGATTCGTTTTTTGTCCCCGTTGCCTAATATGTACAGGATGAAATACTGTCTTGACGCCTAACCAGATTTCCGGCAACGTGACAGTGCACTAAGGTGACCATGATTGTTCCAATCATATATAGTTCAAAAATTAAGTTTGACGTAGACGAAATGACTAGTCTGTTAGACTTAGCATGATGTTCTCATAATGCAGTGGTACATCTGGAAGGCTAGTAAACAAGTGGACTAATAATTTTTATTTGATTTGCTCCCGCCGTATTTCAGGCCCGGGTACGAAAAGCAAGGATAGTAAAAGTTCTACTCGCACCGGGGAGTCGGTTACCAGACGATCCCTGACCTCAACTGAGGATGAAATGGTATTGATCAGCCAACGTTTGAAAGATGAGAGTGGTCAACCTATCGTCAGTACTCAACGCACCCAGATAATGGCCGCACAACCGAAAGAATACTGGATCGATGTGGCTGAGTTCTGTGAACTTTTCAAGTACGTGGCCACCTGTCGAATTTTTTCAACTGGACGATCGGAGGCGATATCATCTTGTGTGCATTTCCAGGACGTCGACGAATCCGTGCATGCGTGCAATATCATCTTAAGATTTTCACTGTGTTCGTTATGTTCGAATTAGTATTATTTTTATTAGCCCCTTTCAGTCAACTAAGTAAGCACTCAAATTGTCCTGAACGAAATACGGGTAAAGCTTGAGAATGGCTTATCACACACTGTCATTCCTTACTCAACCCTTTGCGTGCAGCGTGATTGACGTGTATCACAAGCCACAAACCTATCCAGTTAACAAAATCTATGCGGATCTGAAGGTGAGTCAAGTACAACTTATATGGTAAATCAGCTGGACTTATGCATTGCAAAATATTACCAAGAATAAGCTAACTATAGCTACCCTCAGAAAAAGCAAGGTGATTTCAAGTATGTTTGAAAGCCATAACCGTGCTCTCGGCATCTAACACACGAGAATTCAATAAGAAACTTTTTCTCCAGCTCACTACGGTTTGTTACAATCACACTAAGAGCATCTGTGTTTCTGGCTGCAGAACTGTTCTGTTTGATAAAGCAAACGTACATCTTTGAACGAGGATTAAAAAGAAACGCCCGTTTACCAATTCATTTTGTTACTTTGTTTTACCTTTTTTTGATATGCATACAAAATAATTCTGTTCATTCATACAAATATAACCTTTAATTTATATCTATTCTGATGACATTTTACCCTCGTTCTTAGGGTTGGCTCAGCCCAGCGGTCAAAGAATTATGAACCAATCACATTTGTGGTTCTTCTGTGAACTCTGCAACGGAGAGCTTCCATGTACACTCCTCACGCTACAAATTAGGTTTTGGTGAGACATACCTATTTGGAGCGTACAAGTATAAGGATGTTCAGACAGGAGGGTACTGGGCTGCGCATACCTGACGAGCGGCAATAACAGCAAAATCCGTCGTGTTTCCGGGGCAATTTGTTCACTTATTCAGATCCTACTCACAATTTCCGTATATATATATATATATATATATATATATATATATATATATATATAAAGTACTAAACTCAATCTTAGAAATTTTCATAAATAGCTACCTATGTATTTGTATATAACCTATAAACTGGGCCAAGCTGATTCCCCTTGAGGTGTTTGCATTTCAGCCCAAAGTAGTAATAATTAAATAGGACTCTTTACCATTTTAACTCAAATAATTTTTTCTCATGACAATACTCACACGCACCTACCCACACACACACACACACACACATACACATTCTTCTGGCCAGCATCCCGGCTCACCAATGGATCGTACGCAGGCAAACGGGCAATATATCTTCGTTGATAGTACACAACCAAGTGAAATTTTGTTCAATTTCTCCGCAATTTGTCGTTGGCCTCCGCCCATGATGAAAGAACCCAATATGCAGTCAACTCGTTGTCTGTCCGGAACCCTCACTTGTGAGGAAACTCAGGCTACTGTTAATCAGGACCTAACGAAATCTTCGTCGAAAATGTTGGAAACGCGTAAGTGATTGTGATGTTTATTTTTATTGTTGCTTGTCACATGCACAGCATGCGTTGGCTGCGTAGCCGGGATGCTACAAAGCAGCTTGGATCCACTACACGAACTCAGGAGGGGGCGGGTTGCCGGAAGCTGTGACCATGAAACTTGGAGTGCGAAGTGCACCACGTGAGGTTCCAAAGCGTCATGTCTGGTAACTGGTGGGGCAGCAGCGAAATCCTATCACCTATTAAAGTGACAAGCAGGTGTGGGATTCGAGTCTCTGATTTTACCTGTGTGAAAATCTGAATTTGGACATTTGGAAGGTCTACGAGAGTGACCATTCATTATCATTGTTGTGCAGCATTTAAGTTGTCCCTGACTATTTGAGAACTTACAGCGAATCAGGGGGTGAACCATACCAGAAGACTTGTATTGGAAGTATGGAAACCAATTTAGTTTACTCGCTCCCAGGCCTTTTATCTTTTGATTCTTTTATTAATGGAACCACAACAATGCAGATCAGTTTTAGAAGAAAAATCTCACCCAAGTGCTTACCGCCGGTTATCACTCGGTCACCAGTGGTCCTCAGAACACAGAGTTCATTGGCAGGCGTTTGGTAGTATTTCGTATAATCCGACTAATCGGCTTATGTATGTAACTAACTGATTCCTTACATATTTTCACTGCATAATTTCAAGCCTCCATACATCAGTGGACCGACTGCACTCATGCCAACCCACATGGCCACACACACACACACACACAGAGACACACAGACACACGCGCACATACACAAGCTCAAATATAGGACCGGGCTGAACGATATTGATAATGCTTCAAATTGTAAGCTGATCTATGAAATCGAGACCGTAAATCAGATGTGTATTACCACTGCGTCATCCAGATCCCCTGTAAGGGAACCCCCCGGACTCAATGATTCTAGAACCCGAGAGTTGCCTAATTAGGGTGATAAACTAAGAACAGGCTGCCTTTAAGTACTAATGTGATTGTGGGATATAAAGAGCACTGATTTAAGTCAACTGAGAAATGTACATAAGATGAAATCATGTTTTTCATTGTATTTCACACGTACACGTTCAACCAATGTGCAATTATCCTAGTTTGACCAATCAGAACAGTGTGCATAGTATGCTAACTTATGTTGGAAAACGGGATTATCGGATTGTACTCAGACTTTCAATACGATTGTTTATTTCCGGGATAACATGCATTACGATGTTCTTTGTTCATTATCGATACGTATTTGTGTTAGTGTGCCATGAGGAAGGTAAGCCTATGAAACCTGGACTTCAGTCACTTAGGGTTCCTGTTGACAACTTGGCGATATTAGTTTTTGAAAGGTGAAATAAATGAGAACAAGGCATTGGCCTTTAATTATTGGGTTTTCTCATCTCTGTCATCTTGATTTATCACCTGCTACACTCTTCTTTTGTGTGGGCCGCATTTCGGTTTTTTTAGATTTAACAATCTGTCTGGTGGTAACAATGGGGAATAAATGGACTGAAGTGACTTATTTGAACCCAGGCTCTCCTAGTGAAATGTTTCTTTTCTCTGAAGCTAGTCAGGATTTCAGAAAACCCGCCTTACATCCTGGACCATATATAAATATAAATATATATATATACATATATATAGATCATTTCTGTTAGTTTGATTGTTGTTCAGTCAGTACTAATGTCATTTTCCACATTCGATGTGAGCGTCCTATTCCGAAACAAAAGTACAGTTTCTCAGTTTCACATTAGTGTTTTCCAGGTTCCGTGTGATTCATTTGAAACTAGATTTGGAATTGACACGATGACAGTCTGCATTGCATGTACGAATGATCAGCAAGCAATACGAGGATTCGTTCAAACCTGGTTATGTTGACCATATCGTTTGTTTCGGAAATATTGATGCGACGATTTTCGTTAGTCTGTGATCATTTTAATCGTACAAAGTTTGTAACTGAATAACTATCGTCGGAAATATCTCTTTCTCATTTCACAGCGATTGCTTATTCCACGGTAACCGAGGCGGTTGGGCCTGTGATCCCACCTTCACCTGCACCAGCAACCTTGATTGTGGAATCGCATCACTGGCTTGACAACCGACTTGGAGTCCCGTTGAAACGTCTTGATGTGACCGGTAGCCGGACTGTTTCTCTGCTTCTTCCCCCAGGTAGACACAGTTATCGTCTTCTAGTGCACGCCCCGATGGGCTACGTGCTTCAAGTTTTGGGCACAGTTGTAGAAGTACCAGATGTTGCCGAACTTAGCTCAGTACAGCAACATACCGAAGCCGTGGTTACAAACACGGGGGCAGGTCCAGCTTTAACCGATGAAAAACCACATATCACCTCATCGGAAAAACCGATGCAGTCGATGCCCAAAACGGGGACTACACAAAGGACGACATCAGCACGCTTTCGTCCATGTACGTCCGGCCAAACTAAACAAACGGGCAATTCAGTTTGGTCCATACTGAATGTCCAACTGGGTGATGAAGATACCTTGTTGACTGAGGCCTTATCCTTGACACCCGTGCGAATGCGTCTGCATGCACAGCGTTTGATTAGAGCACTCGGACAGTTAGGTCTCGCCTATAGTGATTTGACCCAACCGGACAAGTGGATGACACAATCAGTTGCCGGGTCGATATGGCAGAAAACACCGGAACAGCCGACTGTGGATTCTGACCCGGATCTGCTAAATGAACTGGAACTGTACAGTCGGGCGCAGTGCTATTTGGAGATGTTTGGACAAAAGCAAGCTGAGCTGGCCACTTTGCTGGGTGTATCAGAGCGTATCCCATTGGAAGAACACGCAAAACTGACGGTTAGTATTGGTTGGTTAGACTTTGACGACTGTCTTTTTATTTCATCTCTTGTTTGCTCATCGTATTCAGCATTTATTAGTCGACTTTGTCCGAATGTGGTTTTTCTATCGCCTATGCAAGGTGAGCACTGCAAGACAAGAAAGCGGATATTGACCGATGAAGAAGGAAACATTGAAACCTCTAACCAGCTGGATAAAGATTCATAGAAGCTGATTCTGAGTGTTTGCCCCACACAGACTCGTCAAGGCGTCCCAGATCCTGGGCTGCGTTAGCGAGCCATGTGCACATTGACCAGCGCCCAGCTGAATATGAAAACCCGGAGTGGTTTACAGTTTGGTCGGATCTCTCACAGGATAACGTTAATTTCAATGTGACCAGGCCGACGTCGTAGGGTGAATTCTGTTCCCCAGATCCATTCATGATCACGTGAATGGAATGACCTTGGTATAAACGGTGTGCTAGCGAACGATGCAAGACAGTCTGAGCGTTTCTAAGGGCTGGGTAATTGCGAAACCGGCTAAGGGTTGTCATTCATTGTTAGTTCCATATTGAAGATTGCTTGAAGGTGAAATGACCTATCTGAATTTCGCATTACAATTCTGTTGGGTTTCATAAATATGTGAACTTCGGAAACTCTCAGTTCATCATCGTTGGATGAGGTAGTATCTCAAATTACAACCCGACTGTCATACGCACGATCGCGGGGCACTATTCCTCTGTGGGGTTTAGACATGTTACAATCTGGAAAGACAGCACAGGAGGAGACCAACGTGAGCCGAAGTCCATCAAGCGTATCGACATCGACACAACCAAATTCAACAAGGCAGCTCACAGCATGCTCGTTACACTCATCAGTTGTGCATCCGATGAAGTGGGGCCAATCGCTTTGTTTTAACATTCGGTCCGTCATAAAACCCGGTTTTTCCAAGAACGGCACATTACTCTCACTCAATATAGGAAGAGTACTTGCGCTTCTGCATGCTGAGCACGCAGTGAGCAACATGACTCCAATTCACTCAGACAATTAGACCCAGTCTGTGCGAGTGAATGTCGTCGAGGAGGAAGGTTTTTATTCTGGGGGACTGAGAAGTTTGCATTCTCAAAAAACCCAAACATTCTATCCCCGTCTACCTGGATCATTTTGGAAAAACTGAGAATTGTGAGTCCTTCATTTAATCAATAAAAGGTCAACAAAAATCGATCGACCACTCTTCAGCAAGTGTACCATCGATTCGCTGAGATTTGACCACACCTTGTCATCTAACATCCCCCCCCCAAAAAAATTGAAGAACAAATGAACCACAGATGACTTGTGTTCACTCTGCAGTTCTTAGAAATCCCGATATATCTCCATTTTTGAGTATTGCGAAATATCTCGCATAGCATCGGTTCACTACTGATTTATTGTGGATTAACGCTGACAGCATTAACACTCCCTTTCTTTGTTCATAATCTTCCGTTAAATATGATCGTGAATCATCACAAAACAAAACCCAAACTAGGGTACTTAAGTGAGGAGATGTGTTGTGCAGATGTTTTTAGTCGAGTGACATTATATATATATATATATAACATTATGTACATGTATAATTCATGGATCAAGAGCCACCGGAACCACGGCGAAAAATGATGATAAATAAACAGAGAAGTGATGGATTGAGACAATGAGTGACACGGCTCACTGTCGAAGTCAGTAGTTTTCTTTCACAATAAATATTTCTCCTCTATAGTTATCAGATTTTTGTATCGGAGTTGATCTTCCGCTATTTATCGCTCATGTCTGCCTTGAGCAGATGGTGGTACAAGGTAGAGACGAGAACCAGAACTGATCAATGCAAGGTCAGCGGCTGTTAAGGATGAAATAAACTAAACCGGAAAAGAGAAACGAGAAAGATGTTTCGTGTACAGGTAGCCGTGCAAATCAGTCCTTTCAGACTTCTCTTCTACGTCATCGATTCTCCAACGAACCAATGATTCTTTAGTGGAAATGGCATCATCCGATTGTTAAAACGATCCCACTTCTAACCTTTGGTCAAAAGACCTCGTATGCAAAGCAGTAGAACAAAATGGGGTAGCATCATTGGGCAGCATGCAACTGTTTTTCGCGGACACTGAGGACCCAAGTGAACTGTACATGGTTTTTTCTGGTCCTGATTGTTGGAGTGCTCCTATAAAGGCCCATTGTTTAGTCTACGATATGTGTGAGCCTCAGTATTGTCCGTCCTTATACAGTAGAAATGAATTAGCCACTGTCCGTGTGTCACCAGACGCATCTGATGTGCAATGAGTCCAGGACAGCGATTGGGCTAAAGCAGAAGCTCGGCAAGTCGGTATCCGTTGTACTCAATACATCCTATCTGAAAACAGGATCGGAAATTCACACTCACTGGTTGCGGTTTTTGACAACGCAGATCGAAGACCGAGTTTTTCAAAATTACTTTTTTGTCAGTGCAATCTTCCGTTCCATTTTGTGCTGGTTTTGTAAATCACTTATTCTAATCATTAGGAGTGAACTTTTGGAAATAATCAAGAATTACTAATAATGATTCGCCATTCGATAGTCGCTATTCAGAAATAGTGATAATAATGACCATTGTCTACGCTAGTACTGGCAATAGCCATTCTCTTTCAGTGGGTGCGATTGGCAATGCATATGGCGTAAAGTACTAGTCCTGGTCGGTTAAACAGGCCCACGAATTGAGCCACTTCTTCAGTGGTTATCGAAATTTGCGAGCTGGATTGATGCATGACAGTAACCAATGCATTTTAGGTGGTTCAGTGAGTCGTTACTCATACAGAATGGGAAATTTGTTTACCGCATATTAAGCATTCAGACTTTTGAGCTCCCTTCATGGATGTTTAGTCAACACCCTTGTTTTTATTTTGGAATGATTGCAAACAGGCAGAACAAAACAAGGTTTTTGAATATTACAAGTGTTTTGATGGTGTAGTTTCGTTAAGTTTGCTTTCGTCAGATTAATTACAATAGATCCTTGAGAAAAACGATCGTATGAGACAGGGATGGAATAGGAGATACTGCGTAATGCAATTGGCCAAGCAGCTTCACTGCATCCATATCAGTGAATTGTAACCGCGATTCATTCAGGCGGTCCTATTAAATCACTTCTGCAAACCGCTTGGCGGTCCTTGAACATGCAGTTTAATTGGCTTGAACGAGGGCTCTAAGAAGAGAAGTTCGCAATCGGATGTCCGGGTTTATATATTCAAATATTTTGCATAAATCTATTTACAGATCGAGTGCCATCGGAGACAGGGCGAAGAACGAAACCAGTAAGCGAGAAATAGTAAAAAAAATAAACAATGTGCGGAGTTCATCACGCATGGGCATTCCTCCACTACCCACCACCATGTCATCGACGATCCAACGGGATCCACGATTCTTCTGTAAGCATGATACTACCCGATGGCCCAAACCGAAGCAGAGATTTCACTTGAAAGACTCTATCCCGAGCTTTTGACCAAATAGTCTTACCCACAAGGTAGCAGAACAATTTGAGTATCCTTTAGTTCCCCCGGGATCGGTGACTGATTGCTCAGTCCATACACGCTTCAGATGAGGCTAGACATCTTGGGTGCCCAGTGCGACCCTCGTCCACAGAGTTCGGACGGCATACAGCCTTATGCTCCGTAAGCCGTCTGTAGGAATCAATGTTCAACCATCTCAATTAGAGTGATTACCAAAGACCAGTCAACTCGGTGGAGGGCGTCAAGAATTCGCCTTCGTGGTAACATTTTAGTGCGGATACCTGCGCCACCAGAATACTATCCGAAGGATGACTTGAACGGAAATTATTTGAGACACGCGGTTGGTTGGAAGGATCTCTAGAGAAAGTCAGGGCCAGCAGACGACTGGGAGCCTGAGACGTCCGCGACATGGTGGGACATTTGAATGCATGTCTAGGCTTAAGATCGACTGTATGAATTCAACTGTGGAAAACTCTATTTTCACAAATAAAGACTACGTCAGACTGCCATTTGTCTACATACAATTTATCGGAATATCTCTAGAAAAAATTTCGAACTGAGACTATGCCACCCAAGATGAAATTCATAGTTCATGACCTCCAATAACCGCCGTACAGGCCGAGATGCTAAGGTTAATCTACTTGCAATCAGGGAGTGAAGGAATTTAGGTTCACCACGTACGATCGTTCGTATGAAAGTGTGAGCCAAATGTTAAGATTCACTTCATCCACTTAAACCCGTATTTTTGTTGCGTTTTCTGCTATGAGACGTGGTGCAAAATCAGCCAGTTAGTCCTCCGCAGCCAGTCGGTTGAATTGTTGACTGTTTCCTCGAAAGACGGTCGAATGATCACCAGCTGGTTTAACTTTCATAACCATTCACCAGCTCACTTATCTACTCGATTAGGCAACGAACGTAAACAAATCTCGGTCTACGACATCCGTTTCTGTGCACTTATCCAACGGCCTTGGGTGACAAAAAAGAAGAACCGTTACGTCAGTAGACTGCGCATCTCTTATTTGAAAATTTTAGTGCATTGGAAGCTACACTCAAAGATGTACATGCTGGAAAGTCAAATGGTTATCAGGTTGAAAGCCATAAGCATAGATTTTAAAAACCCGAGTGAAACCTAGGAAACTTAGGCAAATAGCGGCGGAACCTACCATAGTTCAAACCCCAACTTGAACTGTTTCATACAATTCCTTTAATCTATTGTCTTTATCTGACCATAGGACTTTCGAAAAGTCCTGCTCGGTGCATTGCAGAAACTATGCGCAGACGACGGGTCGGCCACTGCGGATATGAACTTTGCGTGGCGTGTCACACAATTCGACATGTCTACGCCCAATCCATTGGGTGTGCAATACAAATCGCGTAAGTTTTACACAGGTTTTCAGGTTTTATGATCACTTGACCTTGAAATGACCAAATCAAGAATCTACCGCGAGATGAACTATACTTGTAGCATTTTTTGGGGGTAGGGGGCTGGTGGGAACACTTCATTCGAACACTGAGTATCTTCAATTGGAAAAACAAGTGAGACACAACCAGTAGAACAGTTGAGTGAGGTCATCGTAACACATGAGAGAAGTTGGAATAGTTGGTGATATGGTAGGCCTAAGTTCCTGAAGTTTACGAAGAAACAAACACTCATTTACTGGTTCGTAAAGGTTGGATGTCCGACAGGAATTTCACATGTTTCGGTCAATCATAATGGATTGGCTGACAACCGGAAAATGTGATCCAATCTAAACTAGATGAAAGGTCCAACAGAATATTCCATGTAACTAGTAAGATCGATTTTCTCTTGAAAATAATCGCGAAAAGGGATGAGATTTGTAATTAGGGTCATTGCACGAACAGGTAATAAAATAAAGTCGACCGGTTTTCCTCTTCAATGAAGCACCCACCGTGTGCATTGAATAGGTATGTGAATTACCCCGCTGATTGGACTGGAAATTCCGGATAGAACAATCAACTGTGCAGTACATTTAACAAAAACGAACTTGTTGCCTGGTTATAGGTAGTATATTTTGCATGCGGGTAGAAGTACAGAATTTCCTCGAAGGCATATGACCGAAGTTGCAGCAATTCGTGCCCCTTCATGTGTGTGCTCGGTATACTCCTTACCAATCACCCTCATAAATGCACACTGATTTTTAGAGTTGCGCCAAATGACGAGGAAGGTCTGATGAATCATCCCACGGCCCTGAATAGACCTAATATTTATTCACGCTCCGAGTCAATCAGAATGAAATCCCACTGTGACATGGACTACGTTGTAATGCCTCAGGAAATCCAAAGCGGGACTCGTGTGAATTCGTCATCGTCGACTTGTGAGAATTTCCACACCTAGTACAACTCAGCCACGTGTATGAGCATGCAGTCCCATTTAGTCTTCGAAGGCTTCGACTACTCACTTTTCGTGGCAATTCTCACCAGTTTGCAAGAAAGGGACAATGTGGCCACTCACAAGTTTTTAAGCCTATTTGCTTTCGCTTGAAACTGTCTACTGATAAGCAACATAGTAGCCACATTCAGATTGGGATTTCCAAGGGATTTTATTAGGGCGCCACGTTTTCTTCAGCATGCAATATAGGTAAAGTACTCATAATGTCTTAAAATAATGGTGTGTTGTAGTATATTCGTGTGTGCATCTGCACCTCATAAGTTCAGATAAGTTGTTAGCAAACAGTTCATCTCCGGAAAAACGATAATTTGATTACACTTTAGTCGAAGGAGGTGCACTCAAGTTAGACAGTTAGTAGGGTGCAATTATCAAGAGTCCGACGAATGATAGACAAAAACAGAATTGTAGTAGCATACTGCAATACTAGGGGGAGGGCTCTGCCACAGTGAATCAACAATTTTGGTTCTGGGAATTGTGTTGGAGATGAAGCACTAGGGCATCCAACGATCAAGCAATTAGACGATCTGGACTGAGCTGTTTATGTTCCACACTTGGCTAGAATAAGAGCTTTATAATACAAAAAAGGCTTATCTTACAACTTCGGAAGGTCAGACAGAACGCGTTGGGATCAATGGCTATTTAAGAGTGCATGATAAGAAGTTCGCTGTGATGACTGTGAAATGTTTTACGGCCCCTTCTTAAACCTAGTTTCTCTGTCTTTTATCACCTATTTACACGTAGCATATTCTAAAAGGATGATTGGTGCTTGGAGAAAGCGTTTTCCATTTATTTCTTTTTGCTTTTAAACAAATGGTAAAGAAAAAAATCAAAACGCAGCGGTGTGCAGTCAGTCATTGAAAAACTGAACTGAAAGGAACGTTCGCTGAAATGAAATGAACGTTCGCTGAACTGAACTGAACCGTGCCTTACTGTATTGCAGTGTACTGAACTAGACGGAAACTTTCGAAGCCATTGGATTATATAAGGATAACGGAATCAGATCATCATAGAGTGTCTCTATGCAGTTATACTGCTGAACTAGTCGCGACAACCGGAGACACCAGCACTGTGCGTTGCTTTCTTCTTCCAATAATCCTATTCGCACCCATATCCGAACGAAGGATTTTGCTTCAAACATTCAGTTAAAACTCATTCCCTAAAGTCTTGGATATTTTTGAGTAAACACTCACTTTCGGTCGTTTAGCGACTCAGTCTATTTTAATTCAAGTAGCTCTACTATAGTGATAGCAACGGGAAAATACCTGCAGAATTTTTTCTGTGACTAACAATTACCGAATATTTCAAACTCCTCCTATCTTCATTATTCCCCATGGATAATAGGCTCTCACTGTTTTTTCTTCAAGTTGTTCCCGCAGTCGCTCAAGCGTCAGCAACTGTGAAGCAAAAACCCAAAGCACAATCCTCACGTAAGTGTTTAAATATTTTTTCCCCAATCGACAACGAGGTAAATTGGGCCAAAATCCAATTGCACATAACTTGCCTCTTCAGAAACGAAATCCTCTACAGAACACATGTACACCTCTGCGGATCAGTTGCAAAATTGATGTTGTTTGTTAGCTCCCTACTGAGAAGTCGTTTTCGTGTGAATCGATCACAATGAGGTTGACTAACTTGACCTAGCAATACCGGCGACAAATAAGGGTGCTGTTATCAAGTAATGTTGAAGGGTAATAAACCGTTCAGAAAACACTCGGTTAACTTTCGGCTATGGCGTTCGGCTTGCCGCCTTTGGCCAAACGGATAGGTGCCAAGGTGCCAAGGTCGCGAGTTCGACTCTCCCCACCGCCGGCCAACTTCCACGCTTGGCAAACCTCTACCGATCACTGCTCCCTTCCTGAAAGTGTACCAGTCTTTCGTTTCGTTAATGAAAATACATTTCCCGGCCCTGGTTCCCGACTAAGTACATGTCCAGTGGGTATGTACTGTTGATAACAGACAAGGGTGAAGTAAATGTGCAGTGTTTCCAATAGCGAGTTGCGCATCCATGGTGCATGATTTACCTTATTGACTAATCAGACAGCTGGTAAAAACACCGATTCATGAATATACTCTGCCAAAATCGCGGGATTCTTCTACTGAAATGCATAACATTTACCGTGAAATCGAGATTCGTTATCAGGCATCAATGATAGAATGTGGGAGTTGGATGGTTTGCTCAATGCACTCTGCTTGTTCTATCCCTGTGTTTCTTGAGCGGATTTTTCAAAAACACGTTATTCGACTGGCTGGTAATCAACACGCAAACTCGTTCATCCCAATTTCTAAGTCACGATCATCATGGTCATCTTTCAGCGATAAAAACAACAAGGAAAACCCCCACCGACTGCCCCCTTTCTCCAAGTATCAGAAATGCTCGTATGATGAAACCGCAGATTGTTTATGAGTACGTGATAAGAACGATACAAATACTGGAGACCAAAAAGGCTAAATAAAATAGAAGGGGTTTCCCACTGAAACGAATCTGACACCCGGCAATCTTGCTGGGTATGTGTAGCAAAATACAATTTCCGACTGGTGCTAACGTTCAATTATAAATGAAAGAAACTTTCAGCATGCAAGCGATCGATTCGTCATCGCATCTACTGATCTTATGAATTCTTCCAATTCGTATGCGTTGGTTCCTCCTTATATCTAAAAGCCCGAAAATAGGTACTGATTAGGACTGCTTCGTCATTTCACGTTTATCAGCTTTTTAGGTTATAAAATGTCAAGGGTGAGTACAACACAACCTTCGTATTACTGCACCAATTGAAAAATCCACGAAGCAGTTAATTATAGTAGTTCTTTAATCAACTCCGTTTGCTAATAGAAATCATCATTTTATCGGTCTGCATCCCGGCCTCAACAAATGAAACTGTAACTTATTTGGAACATACCACTACCATGGTCTTATGTTCTCTGGACCATCAAAAATATTGAACAATGGGTCTCTAGTCGGTCACATTCAACCTATATAAACCTGCACGCTTCTCAAGACAACTGATGTTCACTCAGTCTTCCGTGGGGATTTATTTTGATAACAATTACTTTCGGTTACATTTTTATATAAATGTAACCATTTACGGCCTAGATCACATGCACACACGCTGCATACTCATTGATGATGTCACCTCGGCTGGGGATGAAACGTTATGCGTTTACTCTGTGTTGTGGGTATTCCCGGCTTTTATGCAAATGGGATTGTCTTTTTATTGTTACCCGAGAACTGGCCCTTATGTCATTTTGTTCGTTTTTTTTGTTTCTGGGGTGATTCACTTAACGAAACAATGCATCACGGTAGCACATTGCTAGTGGGACCACAGGTTGACAAAAGCCAAGCTGTAAAATTTGTCTTCTCCTGATTCACAGTAGTGTTAATACATATGTCTGATGAATTTGCAAAAAAAACGGGTCATTTGGAGTGTAAAATAGTATACAAATCAACATTTTACGGCATGTCTGTTTATACTGACTTAAGTATCAAAAAGACGGCGATAACAACAACGACTAGAACAGAAGCAAAAATAACAAAAACGGAAACAAATTTGTATACTTTTCGAAAAGTGCGAAGTGCTAGTAGTCTAACTGTCGTTAATTGCTATTTCAGGTACGGAAAAACTGCCGACGTCATCTACGAAACTGTGAGTGTGCAATTCTCATTCGGTATATCTTGATTGCTTTTCATCTGGAAAGCTTTTTATTGCAAATGAGGTCCAAGAAATAATTTCACAATTTAAACAAGACTGCAATATTCTGTTGGTCAAAAAATGTCCTCCTCTTTAGTGTCGGTTCTGTGCCACCGCTTGGGATGTTTCAAATTTCACTCGGCTGAACCAAACCTGTAAATATGGCCGACGTTCTAAGGATGGGGGCTGGCATTCGGACCCACTTATGAACTTAAGTTCACACTCCATTACCGGAATTAGTTATGCTATCAGACAGTTTGGAAAATCATGAAAATCGAGATCATACTGTCTCAGTGGATTTAGTCGTAGGTCAGGTTGTTGGCTTCCATGGGATTCTAATCGCTGGGCTTGGCGTTGAAGTAGCAAACGTCTCATCACCGATCGAGGTGACATCCTCGGTGCAAGCGCGCAGTTGTTGGGGTTCTTTTCTATTTATACAGCTGTCATTGGCTGTGACCTGGAAACCATACGTCTGTTTTCCACTTGGCCTCTGTTGGTTTTACCTTTGACCTTAAATTCGGTCTGAGAAGTTTGCTCCGTTTAGTTGTGTGCCGCTGCTTTTATTTCGAGTATGTGAACATTGTGTGATTCACTTCCGCAGACACTTGCACTGATGATGTCACCTCGACCAGTACTGAAACTTCCCCCAAAACAAAACTGCCTATCTGGAAGTAGTAGGACTATCACAACAGCTGGAAGGCACTATCACCTTGGACCTTTCCAACCAGGGTGTTTTAATGTGCTGGTAAGAATCTCGTCTAACGCGTAAATCTTTTAGTGATCCGGCACAAACCAAGCAAATCAAATGGAGGGAAAGTGCTGCCGCTCACTTTGCCCAAAGGTCACGAAAATGAATTCCCTACTGGTCTTACTGAGTGATGTATGCAATTGCCTAATGCCACAAAGTATCCCAGTGTTGAGACGTTAAGAATTCTTGCATTGATTTAGAAGTGTGTTTTGTCATGAAAACCACCGCGTCATCCTTGCTCACGTGCAATACCCGACGCAAAAGTAGCTCATCATGCGGGTGAGGTCTAAAAAACTGTCTTCTTTATCCATGTATCCACAAAAGAATTTTTTATGATGAAGAATTCTCTTTACATCACCTTACATTGTCTAGTCGTTCTTCGCATTACTCCCTATGCAGAATTGTTGACCAACCAGATTTGTCCAGGTGGAAGAAGCCAGTGGATCCGGACATCCTCATTGCAATTGTACGGATCCAAGCTCTGTTTCGGGGCTATCGAACTCGACTGGCTTTGTATTTGCACGAGCCACGCAATGTGATCTCACTCGTACTGGCCACACACCAATCAGTCGAAGGTGAGTTGCCAGGCAATCCCTTGGCCCCTGAAATCCTATCACAACCGGATGCGGAACAGATTTGTCGATGTCGACTAGCCCAAGCAAAACGTGTCACGGACGGCTGGTTCAAATGTACCCAGCTATTGCAACAACCGCAGGTGGAGAACGAAATTGGCACGAATTTGGTCAGAAGTCTTGCTCTTGCTGGACTGGTCGATTTTTCACAGGATTTGGAACAAACGATAGACTATTGTGATTATACAGGCAGTTATAACGAGTTGGGCCAGCCTGAAACGATGTCAGATACCAGCCCAGGCCACTCCGACAAGTCCAACGCCGGAACCGGTCACGGATGGATCAGTTTACTATTCCGGCAACTTATCCAAATCCCCGTGGTTGAGAATATTGCATCCAAGTGCCCGTCGCCAATCCCATTTTCAATGCGATTCAAGTGTGATCTTCCGGGAACCAGACTATTACTTATCAACAATGATACGGGTAGGCAAGCCATCTAAGGTAGCTTTTGATAAGATCGGGGAAGCGATTGTAATCCGAAATAGTACACCGTGTTTATCCATCTGCAAGAAACTCAAAAACCTATCCACGGGTTTAAAAATCTGGAGTAAGTTTGAAAGAAAAATGTGATAGGGTACCTTGTCTTCTAGTTCTGGACCTATAAAACCGGGTCGGACAATCTGATTGACAATCAGTTGGTCTCAGAGGCAATCTCCGGATCGTAACGTGAACCGCTAACTTAAAACTGGGGAAAATGTGTACAGCCTTTGGTCGAGAGTCTGGAAATTCCGGTAGGACTAGACTCATTATCTCACTTTTTCATGTTAGGAATTGGACAGTCTAAAGTGAGTTCAAGCTGTCCATTGCGAACGCTATATTTCCTTCCTGACGAAATGTAAAAGCAATGCCCGACAAGCACCAGGATAAAAAGGCCAATATTACAATAGTTTTACTTTTTATTTTTCATTACCAACGCCGTAAATGGAACAGATTGGCATTTATATCGCATAGAGACTGCTTAAGTGAAACGATGAACCAAGATAGGTGAGAGCATGAAACCTCCATCGCTTGAACTAGAGCGCCCATAGTCCTAGGTTGGCCTAAATAAGTCAGGATCGCGTCTAAGGTTAGTCCAGCCGGTAAAAGAGAACGGACATAGAAATAAACATTTACCAGCGTCTGGTAGATTCATTTCACTCCTTAGTCGATCTTCATAATAGTGCTTATGACGGAACTGAACTCACCCTTTTTTCTTCTTCCTTTTGTCTTCTTTAATCTCCCGTTTTTAACGGAACCACGAGGTGCATAATTTTCCGCCAAAGGGTCGCGGCCAACACGGGGCTGCCAAACGGGGAAGTTGACCGGATGTGAGGAGTATCGAACCCGTAAACTTCATGTTGAAATAACATGGTGCTAGCCGCTTGACCATCGCCGGTAAAGATAAGGCGTTCTTTCGGTTCACGAATCTTTCGTGCTTTCGCATTCTAACCCGATCTTTTCCACCACTCTTCCATCACACACTTAGTCGTGACGGGGAGCGGGAAGATCGGAGCCCATATTACCGAATAATTCGAAAGAAATCACTGCGCGTCGTTGTGATTCATGGTATTTCGCGACCTAAACTCCAGTTGTAATCAGGCAACAATTTAGATGCATTTGGACAGTTGCAACAAATGCAATCAATGACTCAACCAGTTGTAAATAGTTTCGTCGGTTTTCCGATTTTCCCTTCGTTCTGCATTCACGCCTTAGTGTTTCCCGCCCGTAACACATCGTTGGTCGAAAATGTTCCACCATTCACCAAAATTCTTGCACCGTTACTAATCCGTGCATGGCGATTCTAATACTCACAAACGACCCCCTATTTTGCTATTTTCAGCTTGCCAATCGATGGCATCATTCTTCTTCAGAAATATATTTGACTTCAAATTTTATTTACCTGACAGTCTTCTAACCTACTGACTCTGTTCCATAGGTGGCTCAATATTTCAAAAAACCGAAGATCATAGTTGGATAAGTTTCATTCTGTTAACCCTTCATATTTGCTCTAAATCTCGTTTAAGTACGTTTCTCCCAAAAATCGACTAGAATTCTGTTGGTCTATACACCCGTAGGTCCTTCATTCCCAGTGCAGCCTTATGAAACGCTTTAGAAACGATCGACCCTGGTGTTTTGCTAACTTTTCTCATCCTGGTTTTCTGTCGACCTTTGGATAGACTTTCGCGTAGGTTTTTTCTCCCGGGGGAAAATCAGTCGCAATTCTCACGCTGCCGGTAATGTCCCCGACTAATCAGGTTCCTGTGATGATCGTAACTTGGTGGTTTTGATTAGATGACAAAAATTATTGAAGTTGTTTGTAATACTTGTGCTGACCCTACCAATGTTTAACAGATCCGAACTTGCACTTGGTGACAGCTCACGTTTGTCAATAAGATACAGACCTGCTCGACAAGTCCGAGGTTCATTCACTGAGGTAGTTGTTGAACAGTAGCTATTAGCTGCACGTGGACTCTCAGTTCACATGGGGGAATATGACGTTTGAATGGATAGACCACTGATAGGTTGTAGATCATTGTCGTGGACCACAAAATTGGAGATGGAGTTGACATGTTTTCTGAATTGTTCGAATGTGGGATAAGAATGCCGTCCTCACCATCCTGTACGACCATCCGTTGTGAGCTATCATAGTTCACTTGTGAGTCGTTAGCTGCTGATCTTTTCCTGTATCCATAGGTTATGTACCCACTGGCTCGGACTAAGTGCTTGTCGGACAGCTGATGCTGCTGAAGTGAGAACTCGAGGTCAGACAAATCTATGACGTTTAGTTGGGACATCGAGTACGAATTTGAACTCATTATCCAGATCAGTCATCTGATCACCAGATAATACTGATCCATAAAGTCAGCTCAGACAACTCGTCTTTTTTCTGCTTACAGCTGATGTATCAGCTATTGCAATATACATTCCAAATTTTGTGTTGACGGCCACGTTTAACGAACGTGTCAGCTGCTGCTGGTTGGCGTATCTTCGGTAAATATTGCAACTCTGACAAGCTCTTCCTTCGGAACGTTGAACGCCGATCGTAAATGAATCTTTAGTTCTGGATTCTTTTTTGACACGCGACCCTAGGGATTATGTTTATCTCGCAATAGTTTTGCTCGTGAAATAAATGTGCTCATCTTCTAGCGGTTTTTTAAAGCTTACTTTCCGGCACTGAATGCCAGACTAGCATGGGGCCAAATTTCGCTTGAGCCATTGACATGAAAATGCGGAAATTGGTATACTTACCTTTCCAGATTTTCTTTCCCATAGATTTGCTAACGGGAAGATCCATCTCCCCTCATAGTTATAGATATATCAGGGAATGTCATTCTGTTCACCAATCGACTCGCCTACCAGATCGACCAATGTGAACTGCGACAACATGCATGTAATCCACGATAAACAGTTGTTCTGTCTCCATTATGCCATTACTGATCCTAACTGGGACTACCTAGACTACTACAAATTAAGCACGCTGATTTGCTCCCCTGGTAAATCGATCCGAATACTCTCAGAAACTATACGATGTTGTTCTCCTTCAACCGATCCGACGTTTTTCTGATTTCGCATTCTATCCCGGGTAGGAACCTCGACAATTTTTAGTAAGGGATTATGAGAAAGACTATTGATCACGTAGTAGGCCATATCGATCAAAATTCTCAACTTAGTATTGTGCAGGCAGAGAAATCCTATCCGGAAGTTGGATTTACAGAGGCCGAAATAATTGATCGTTCACACTTAGACCTGTTTTACTGACCCCTTTCATTCAAGCTCCTATCCAATTCTACTTTACAACTCTCACTTTCACACCTTTTTTCCGATTGACTTACAATAATTGTTTGATTACTCAGTTGTCATGCCAACATATGTGGGAAGTCAGGATACACTGCTTCTTAGTTGTGCTGTATTATTAACCCTAGAATGAATAACCTATATATGCAAATGCCCACAACGAGATGCCGAAAAGAAAATCTTGCGCGTTTTCAGCCTGATCGAATGGAACCCTTACAATGTGCTACCATCCGGTTATTAACATGCAAAGTGATGCACAAGTGTGAGAGTTGTCACACGCTGGTGAGTAAGGACACGAAAAATTTATCCATTCACGGAAAATCTGTAGTACGTCATCATTCCCGGCCCTAGAGACAGCCTGAGAAACTAGTCCAATAGGGATTTCGGCCGCTGCCTTCAATTTTGATGATCATCAAATGTGATTTTTGCACATATCTCGCCCACGTGACACTTTTCAATGCTACTTGACCAATGCTCACGTTTATTTCATTCTAGCCTGACTAATTCACATGAGACTCGGCTCGAATCCGAAATAGTTGATAAACTTTGTAGACATGGGAATATGATGACACGGAACACGTTTGACTCAATATCCCGACAAAGTGCAAGACAGGATTATTTTTGCAACCACTAGACTTTATTGATCGATGTCCACTGACCGCCTATAGAATCTTTTCATGAATACACTCTGGTTCGGAATTTTAAGACACTTCCTTCTGAACTCATTTAATTTCACTTTCGTTTACTTTCTAGTCCGACAACCCACATGTTTAGCCGGTTACTTGAACTCACAAAACTGAAGGTTGTTTGAAGTACGGTCGAAATGCCGCAGTCGGAGTACGCAGATCACGAAATAACCAGGTGTCAGGCGTTTTGGTTCTTCACAACTGTTGGATCGATTGGCCCCAAAGTGCAGGTTAACAACATTAGTCAGTGATCGAAGGAGACCAGGCTATGGCACAGCTACTAAACCCTATCGAACCCGTTGAACAGTTGTGGTCTTTAACTTATCAAACTGTTCACTGTTCATCTGTACAGAGCGTTTCACTAATTCAGCGAATATAAATTGCTTTCGAGAATGGACATTTCGTAACTAGCATTGATTGAAAGTCACCGGAAGTTGCTTTTGGACTGCAATGTATCATCCTGTGTTTAGACGGATGATCGATGAAAGCCGGTCATGTGGATCAGTAAATCAACAGTTTCTCTATCAGAATAAAAATACGGGTAGGAAGTGATGATACTATTCTCTAAGGGAGGCATAAGATTACCCCTAAGAAGGAATAGAATCGTATGCCACAATATATTGTCAAGTAGGTAGGGGGCCAAAATCAAACGAATGAATGCTTTCAGGTAGTTCAAGGGCGGCTGAATTATACGCCATCGACGGATAGTATGAGGAAAACCTCATTGCTATTTATAATCAAAAATTTTGATTTCAACTAAGAGTTCTGTTAATCAGCAAACTTTTAGTCAATTCTGGGACGCGTGTTATTTGACAGATGGTGCGCAGAGCCATGATAATGAAGATTCCGTACTTGCAGCTCTAAAGAAATGCGATTAATTAATACTTTTTATCCGTCACCTTTTGCTTCTCCTATTAATGAAATAACAGGGCACATCATTTTCAGGAAGGGGGCCGCGGCCCGCGGAGGGATGCATAGTGGAGAAGTTGACCGGCGGTGGGAGAATTAGAATCCGCGACCTTCACATCTGAACTCCTCAACCTTATCCATTTGACCGTCGCCTATCCAACAGTGTGCGCTAGAATTCCATTTCAGACTTATGTCACACTTTCACGGCTGGGAAGAAACACTTAACATATGTGAGAAGGGCATATATATATATATAGAGAGAGAGAGAGAGAGAGAATGCCACAACAAAATTTATACTTCTTCTCGTGGCATTCTACTTTCATTCTTAAGGTTAGCTCAGCCCAACGGTCAAAGAATTATCAATGAATCACAGTTGTTATTCTCCTGTGGACTCTTCGACGAAGAACTTCCATGCGCACTCCTGATGCTAAAAATTAGATTCTGGTGAGAAATACCAGTTCAATATGTACGTTTATAAGCATGTTTAGACGAAAGAGTATCGAGTGCGCATACCTGACGAGCGGCAATAACCGCGAAACCGGTTATGTGCTTCCGGAGTAATTCTTCTCACTCATCCGAGCACTAATTACTATATTATATATATATATATATAAAGATGGAAAAAATAAAGATCACTTATTTGTATTTGTCAGACATCATTTCCTGATGATTCTGTCACTTTGTAAAGCATACACATCGTGCCACTCAATGACCGAGTGAAACAGCATTCTCACTGTTCAGCTCCTTCGCGTGCCATTGTCGATAACATCGTTGACCGCTGATACTAGCCGTTTAAGATGCCTAGCCGACCGTCAGCTTTCTTACTCCACTTTTCCATGTCACCGGTTATCCATGGCGGCATTTAGATCAAGGACCCCTAAAGCGTGAGAATAGTTTACGACGGGATAGTCACTGGATTGGAATCGGCAGCGCATTACACAACCACTTCAAAGGGTATCTCGAAATATTAATTCGAAGGTAGGGGCTCGCCATTCAGAACGAGACATGTGGGCTATTATTTGCTGACCTGATGATGTAACCACACGGGCAATCTGGCGTAGTTACCGATTGAAATAATTCACCATGTGATATCATCGCCCAACTCACCATAAAGAAACCATGGAAGCACTAATTGTACAGCTGTTTTATCCTTGTTAGGAATGATTAGCAGTGCATATGGACCGCGCCCGAACTGGGACGCGAACCCGAACAAGGACGAACGATTGTGAGTCGAACGCCTTAGCCATTAGGCTACCGGGCAGGCTGTGAACGGTTTGTTCAACTTCACCACATGATAATATTGCACCTATCCGTGACTGATTTGCACGGTTACTGTCCGCTAGCTCACAGCGATCGACCCCTACTCATAGATGACTTCTGTGCAGGTAGCCTAAATACGACCAAGGCTTTGGATATGACCTACACAGCTTGATTACTTGGTACATTTTTGTAGTAGGAGATTGAATGTTTTCATGAAATAATTGACCATGTGATATCATCGCTCAACTGACGGTAAAGAAACCATGGAAGCACTGTACAGCTGTTTCATGTTTGTTAGGAATGATTAGCAATGCATATGGACCGCGCCCGAACTGGGACGCGAACCCGGGACAAACGATTCCATGGTTTCTTTATGGTGAGTTGGGCGATGATACCAGATTGGTGAATTATTTCATGAAAACATTCAATCTCCTACTACTAACATGTAGTTGCCGATTCTCAAGGGCGAAAGACCTACGAATGTCCTCCCGTGGACGCCAGGAATCACACGCGTACATCAAACTCGCACTATTATCGGCGTGGTAGGTTTTGCCCCACTTAGACAGCTTGGTGTCGTACAATGTCGAAGATCAACGAGGGGTTTGTGATTCCGGTCGTGGTTTCCTCTAACACGACACCGGAAATGGCGAGGCAGCTTCCTAGGTTGACGAAACCGATTACACATTTTTGTTTACCACCAACAGCAGTGAACACGGGCATACGCTTCTGAAATTAATGGTGCGCTAATTTACACCTAGGAGCCGAAATCATGCCAAGCCTTGATCACCTCATCACCAAGCGGCTCGGAAAGTCTGAACGGCCAGCTAACCATCACCCAGCAGAATAGCATAATCGCTATAATACAGATCGATACCACGCTCGCCGGCGAGAGTTTCTACACCACCAGTGATGACGTAAAATGCATTCAGCAAAATGCGCGTCACTGGTAACGGCAAACAGAAGAAAACAGGAGTCACAGATTCTTATTCTAGCCTAAATGTGACTGTACATCTCTCTGTGGATATCGGTATACTTCTGGAGCATTCCACTTTCGAACAGGCAATTCCCTAGGATAAGTCTTCCTTCTGAGTCGAAGGTCGTTGCGATATCCAGAAGTTTAGGAACTGCAATCATGCGGTAGTTGTGTCTAGGTTCCAGTAGCTGGCAAATTTTAAAAATGTGCTTAAAGGACGGTGACGGGAGAGAAAACCGGCTTGTGCTTCTCGGGAAAGGCTCTCAGAAGTTACATAATGCCTACGAAGCACGAGGAACATTAGCAATTTCGACGCAACAGAGGCCAAAATTGTGCTTCACTGATTGTCACAAATCTTATACAAACCTTTCATGTACATAGGAAGAAAGATAGGATCACGAGAAATCGTACATTGTCCCAAATTTTGAGAACTGTTTAGTTACTTCGTGAACTACTACGTCGCCTTTGAGGAGGACCGTCGGAGCCTGCAGACTGATGGCCCCTGATGAATCAAAGATGAAGGGAGCGGGGAAGCGTGTGTACTCTAATCCATAGTTCTCTAGCAGGCATTGCCCTACCCGGTTGCCTAGGCGAAATTAGAGGGTTTTCTAAGGGGTCTCATACCAAATGGTCTAAGCTACAATGCAGCGGGAACGTCTGACGGTTTCGTAGACCACTAGGGTCGATGACTGATAACTCATATCGCCGCTTCGGAATCGGTTAAACATACTGAATGTCTGGGTTATGCCACCATAGATGTCAATGAGAATAATGTTGCATGCTTCCGACGTCGTCCACTGTTGGTTTTGAATTAGGATTTAGCTAACTCTGCTAGACTGATTAGCGCACATCAATAAACCCAGTAGATAGTGCCGGGGCTAGTCTTTGTCCTCGCACCTGAATGAGAATACCTCAAACGCGAGACAGCAGCTCGTAGGATGTCCTCGGTGGCAGCTATTTGAGACGGAGGGTCATTTGGGAAAATTTCGAAATGTTTTTTGGGAAGGCATTCTACTGGCAGCCTGAGACAACCCCTATTATAGTGAAGGGTCTAGAGATATAGGGAATGAAAATTCATGAAATAATTCACCATGCGATATCATCGCTCAGCTGACCATTAAGAAACCATGGAAGCACTGTACAGCTGTTTCATCCTTGTTAGGAAAATTCGAAGATCCACTGAAACAAATGACTGGTCCCGCGAAGCATATCGGCTAACATACACTTACGATGACGAATACATTGGTAAAACCGAAGGATGGCTTTCACAATAGACTCACAAACACGTCTCTAAATGGTTGATGACGTTGACGATAGGGGACGTTTCTGAACGCAATCGAGTTTAATCTGTATCTAATTCTATAATGAACGTCAAACAGAGAATTGACTCAACCAGTTGTCCGAATGGTTGTCATATAATCGAAACCCAAGGCTACTGGTAACAAGCAAAACAGAACTACTTGAAAACATTATTACTCTGAGATAGGGGACAACCCAGTAGCAAACAGTATTGTTCTCGGTGCTTCGAAAGTTGCTTGATATGAACTGTCTTGCAGCTAGTAGGGACATTTCTAATCCGACAGTGCGACGCAATCTTGGGAGTGCAAGGGATATTGATGCGATCAATCCGTTTACGTTTTTTTTGACTACGTAGAACGTTTCGAGCGCATTTACAGGAGCGCGAGAACACGTTCATTCGTTTTTTTGTTCCTGTTAGTAGGCCCACAACCCACGTAAATGTCAATCTGATTTATGCGCGTAGTTTGCAAGACTAAACGAAATGTCAACACCTTACGTCAGTGATCCTATTTCTGACCTCGATAAGCGGACAATGGACATCGAATGCGTCAGATAGTATTTTTAAAGATTCCTATGACGAATATGTGGTCCAAATAGCAACGAGCAGTTTTTAGCACATTCTGATTACTACATGGTCAGTGTGTGTAAGTGTGTGTGTGCACCGGCATGTGATAGAGTGAGTTGTGCGTATCAACTAATAGCGGCTCGGTAGACATGCTCTGTTGTAATTGATTTCTTGGCTGGAATAACCATTGTGCTGATCTCAGGGAGTATTAGGAACCATTGTCATGATCACCTCAACGCAAAGAAAGCCCGTAGAGACTTGCTGGGCCAAACTGCACGCGGACATGACCCCGCGTTAGTTCAGGGTTGAAGACAATTGCCGGCTGAGTTTTTGCATTTTTGTGACATGCTAGTTCAGGTCAGTAGCATCGTGCAGTTACTTCGAAATTTCGCGACAGTCCCTTTCAGATAAAATTTTGTTCTTATGCGAAGAAAAATGTCTGTCTGCCAAGGGAAAACTTAGATGTGTTCAAACTAAAAATACCCAGAGTCTAACAGAAGTGAAATATTGACACTGCAATAGTATTCTGTTTTTGAATCTGTTTATGAATGGCAACGATGATTTGCAAATGGTTTTCAGTCTGTTAGTCCTCTCACCCTTCTATATACTACCTTTAATCATAAAAAACCAAACTGGCGGCAGTGTCCTCGTTCTAAAATCCGATCTTAACCGATCGATGAAAAGCATTCGACTAATCATTATTGCTATTCCTAGATCCAGCCATCTTCCGTCCACACCACAGAGGACTCGAATAAGAATGTAAACCCAACACGACTTACTGTGTGTTTAGGCAAACCAGTGATTGACCAGATGAGAACCGGGCACCTATACCTGGCGGGCAGGATTAATCGCTTAGTCGGTGGTGTTTTCGGGAAAATGGTCTTCCCATACACGCACACTGAAAGCATAATGAAACAGTAGTAAATTTTCAACCCCTGTTCATGAGAGCCAAATTAGACATATCCGTTTTTGACAACACACTACAAATAGACCATTAGGCTACCTTAGTGTATTGACTTTCGAGGAGGAGCAGAGTGACCTAATGTAAACTGATGAGAAAGACGGAATCGTGTATTTTCATGTGATGTTTATAGATTTTAATCGTTTCGTCTTCGGCTCCCCGTCGGTCAGTAAATCATTTCACCAAGCAACTGCCATCATACACCGAATAAATGACTCTTGTTGACAATAGTCTACTATTTATCTATATTCAGTAGCCAGTTTGGTACTTGTTATCCCATCTTCCAAGGTTAGCTCTAGTGACCCGATGAAAGGCTTTACAAATCGCACCTATGAGTGTCGCATTAGGAATTGTAGCAAGGGAAAAAAGACCATTGATTGTAATGACCATGTAGCACTGAACTTACTGGACGATATTTGATGAACGGCAGTCATAGCGAAACAGGTTATGTGGCCTCTTAGGGACGTTTTCCTACTATCCAGATTCCATTTGTGTTCGATGACAAAAATTCCAAAAGTTCATGTCTATAAATTTAGAACGAATGAATGAAGATTAGCAAATATAATTCGTTCAAACGATGACAATCAATTAAAGATGGAAGAAAAATACAACGTTGACTCCAGGAGGAGCATTTCCTGGCATGCCGAAGAGTTATCGCCGATATGATCGTCATGTAACCTGTGGGCGTTTTGTGAGCTTAAAGCCCAAAGCATTTGACTCTTTATCATTTTCTTCCAATTCGTCATTCTTCACTGTGTTCTCTAATTATCTGTCCTTTATCTCCACTGTTTAACCGTTGCATGAGTCACGTCTCTCAAGCATGCTAAATTAGGCACCTGCATTTTTGGCTTAGATACTTTCTGCTGATCCAAAAATTCAGACCACTCTTACTCATAACGCTACCTAACTCTTACCTTCCGTCGCCAACTTCGAAGTCTAGGTGACTCCGGTTTGATCGCTTATCTGGTGGCATTAGGCCCACGAATTTGATCGATATTGATTTTTTGGTCACGTGACAACCACTTCTCATTGTTACGTTGACTATGGGGGAATTCGTGAATTTCGTGACATTTTTAAGCTTATCTGACGGTAATTCTGGACTGAACTAATCAGGAACTGTACGTTCCGTTGATCGGTCACTGTAATGAATACGAGTGATTCACAAAGACCGTAATTAGGCAAAATCGAATTGTTGATGTTGCGATTATCGTGCTATTGACTCAACTATGAGGCCAAGGTTGCTAATAGTTTTCAATATTTGTGATTTTCACTGGTATTGCATTGGATTTTATTGTCTTGCATTTCATCGGCTCATACCGCGCTGATTTCTTTTTGCTTTGTCACATTCGTGTACAAGATACTGCATTGTACCATTCGGGTTGAGCACACCGTAAGATCAGATTGTGTTCATGGAGGAGTATGCGAATTGTCTTATTGGTTGTATGATTAAACAACAGATAAGAAGAGCATCCAGTGGAGATCTACCCAGAGCATAACATTCGACACTTTTTTCTTCGTCAACCCGTAATCCAGACACGAAGTTCACTCTAATAATAACTTTTCACTAGGGTGGAGACGCAGTTTGGAAGTTTTCTCCCACTTGAGCTACGGAAAATCGATTAGCTGTAGATGAGCTAATTGCCACCCGCAGCAAAATTCACTTGCCACGCTTGAGGTGCATGCGAAATCATTTTATAAGTGAAGGAGGACAGAACAGCATTCAATTTTGTGGTTCCCCTGTGCGATTCAACGTGATACTTCTCCTGATATGTAATTACAACCTTGAAAAACCGAAACATATACCGGAAATTAGCTTAGAATCGGTTCAGATGAACTGTCTGACGAGGTTAATCCAATGACTAAAACCAGGTTAGTTGCCGTGCCGCATTGGAAGACCATTCTACGCACCAGAACGGGGATGTTGACGATTTATTAAAACGATAAAACAATGTGACACAGCCTCCGTCGTTTCTTAATGGTGAGTTGAGGGCTAATGCAGTACGATGAACAGTTTAGTGTTTCATCTACTCTCCTATTACTCATGTCGATTTAAATAGTAGCCACGCGGAACCAGATTTTTGCCTATACAATTCTTGTTGGCGTTATGTTCAATGGGATTCTGTGATAAAACATGTGCCCTCATCAGAGGAAGGTTGCCGTTTCAACTCTGGCTCACGATGTTGACGTCTGGATGCGTAATAGGTAATAGGTGGGTTAATTATTCTATTAAACCTCAGGGATATTGAAGAATGTTTATGGAAGCAGACGGTCAGGCAACGCTAAAAACAAAATGAATGAGTGCTGGGGACTTTTCGAGGGTACACGTTGCCCTAGTTACTCGCTAAGGCAAATTGACAAACTAGCCTTGTGAGAGCAGATGATATAACATGGCTTTGAAGGATAGCACGTGAACATGGTGCGAAATTCGTGGGATCCCGGTCCCTAAACCCGGAATGTAAGAATGCATGTGAAAACGAACAACCTGGCCTACAAATAGTGTTACATTTTAATGGAAGTGTCAGTTCTGATCTGACAGCATTTGTCCGAAGAGGCGTTATCTGGCGTAAAACCAACCTGTAGATTCCATAGCCCGTGTAGTCTTCTAAAAAAGATGTGAACATCACATAAATACATGCGAAAGCGTACTATTTAGGATAGGAACTAGCTTTCGAGAAAAACATAGTTATTGTTTCATTCTATAAAATCCCACCACTCAGCAAAACAACCCCTGGCAACTGAACTGTCACGTGCAAAGACAAAAAACAACTTGGTCGTCTGTCTAAAGTCTTGAACAAAAGTAGCTAGTAAACAATGTTAGCGCTTCGTTCCGCGATTTGTTACCGAGAACAAACGGGCAGCTTCCGGGATTTCGTGAAAATCGTGATAAACGTAGAATGTAAAGGAGTGGTTAGGTGGTTTTACCTCGTTCCCAAATAATATAAAACGGCCCAACAAGAGGAATTCTAACTGCACATTGCATTCCAGGCAATCACGAGTTCGAAAAACGGTTGAATAAAGAGCCGGTCAAGGTTGCTCAAAGTGATATTTACTCCTGAAACACTCCGGCACAACCAACTCATCTGACCAAGCGACCGACTACAAAACTTCCAAACAGTTATCCATTCAGCAAGGGAAAATTGTCTTCTTCTCAGGTGCACAGCTTTTCTCGCCTTTATCCCGTGTGCCGTGCTCTTTTTCCATGGAGGTTTTTCGCTAGCGACCATTATTATTGCGACTCCGACAATGAATCAGTCACTTTTATCTTCCTCTAGGGATTTTTGCTCACCAACCGGGAGATCGAAAATTAAGTCACACCCTCTGAGTGCCACAATAATCGGAAGCAACGATAACTACTACCACCAAAACTTCGACTGTAGACCCATCCGTTGTATGCATTAGGATAGTGATTTCTTGTGTGATCGACCCAAGTAAGCCGAAGCTCAGCAAGCGTATCAACAAGGATCAACCAAACCAACATAGCAGTCTACAGGATACACGCTACACAGCTTCTTCCAGCAAAAGAACACTACCTACAGTGTGTCGTGTTTCCCCACCACGGTCATGGATTGGCAGGTTTATCGGGACCATACCCATATTCGTCAGCATGGGAGGGTCAGGTCACTTTAGAGTTCACTACGAGGTCCAAACCCATCTTAAAATCGACACAAAGGCCTTCAAACTCCTCGTTATTCAACGCGCGAAAGCCCATCTGAAAGGATTGCTTGATGCGCCTGGAAAGTGCTGAAAAAAGAACCAAAGTGAGCCGAGTTCCGGTAGGCGTATCAGCCAGCACGGTACACGATACACACACACATGGCTGAACCGCCTCTAATCATCAGTCAGTCGTCTTTGATTTTATTTTAACTATCGCATTCCGGGATCATATAGGCACACCTTTTTCCGCCTAACCAACGACTGCCTAAGTAGATCAAGTACAGAAATCAGTTCCCACGACTGGCTCCGACAATGCACAGAGGTGTTGTGTCTTGTATTGCGTTGTCGGTGGACCCAAGTCCGGGGTCCTCAAACCACAAGAATTGGATCACTGTCTGCTACCGGATGCTCAGAGAGAGCTGGGTGAGTAACTGTATGCCTGAGTGGTATAGTTGATGCAATTTTTTAAATGATTCTTCATGAATTGCCAACATCCAGCTTGCTACTGAAAAGCTTGAAAGCACCGGACAGACATTTCATCCGTGTTAGATACATCTATCTCACCGGAACTGGGACACTAAAATGGGAAAAACAACTATGAGTGGCGGGCCTTAGCTGTTACGCTAACCGGGCTGTTTCTCACCTGCATAGTATGGTGCCTATATCCGTGACTGGATTTAGCAGGTCACAGACTTTTGGAAGCACCAGATAAGGACGAACCACACTGTAGAAAGCAAAGACATTACGCACAACCGTAAAGAGCTTTGGTACTTGATAACTTGCAGTAATTAATGGATGTTGACACTGCAGGACGAATCGTGTGGGGAAACAAGTATAATAATTTTTACCTGGCCCACTCAGTGTAATTGAAGGTCTAACATTGACAGAGGACATCGGATGCTTATAAATAGACACCGAGTGCAGCGCAAAAAGTTTTCAGAATAGATCCACAGAGTTTCGACGGCAAACGGAAACCACCAGCATCAGATATATATATATATATATATATATATATATATATATATTCTGGTGAGCCATACCATTTTGAGGTGTACAAGCATAGAGATGTCTGGACAGGAAAGTACCGAGTACAAGGAAATCACCGACGATCGGCGATAACCTTGGAACCGGTGTTCTAATCCCGAGGGAATTTCGCTCATTCATCCAGATGCTATTTACGGTAGATATACATACATTTGCAATGTTGCACAGGTAGTCAAACATAGGCGCTCAGTATTAGTACGACGGTCAGAGTTGAATAGGAACGTCATTTCGCATCACCAATGAGTTAATAACAGCGTTGTTGGTAGATGTAATATGCAGCGTTTCGACTACCGTGGGTAGTCTTCCTCAAGGCAAGTTTTACAAGTTTCACAATCTCATGATTTGGTTTATAATAATGTCCTTCATAGGTAGATGTCCTAGTCGCACATGTGACCTAGCAAGCATGACAATTGTTCGAAAAGCGAGCTAACCCACGTGACAGCTTATCTAAGCGGTCACTGGACCATCCGTCAAGGTAGTGAAATCAAACAAATCAGGTGTTAGTTTGAAAGGCCATGGATGTGATTCCAATGTTTTCACTTGCACTTTTTCCGGTTTGTTAATGCACCTTCAGACTTGTTGCGACTTTTGGTGGTCGCAATGAAGGTATAGGTTTTTCAACTTCCTACCTCGCTGGTGTAATATGTTTCAAATTCCTGTTGTAGCCCTTTTGATGACGCGCTTTCCGAAATTGTTCTGTTATCACTGGGCTTATTTTTAACCCGGTGTAGTCAAATATCTACACATGGTGAGGACAGGTAAAAGTCAGCCATTTAAGACGTATTGATCGGCCTCCATAAGCAACGCAGACGTGAATGACACCGGCATTGGAGCGGCGGTACTCAAAATGAAAGGGAACAGCCAAAAAAGTATTGTTGTAGACACTAACATTTGTCTGAGCCAACCAGAATAAAACTATCTTACTGCACGGAAGGAAATGCTGGCCTTGGTTACTTCCGTATGTCAATTCAGACACAATTAACTCAGAAGATAATTCATTGTACCGATTAATCACTAATTCCTGAGATGACTGCGAAACTACGGGAAGCCAGAAAGCTCGTTGACATGCAAAACTTTGATTTCAAGCCCCTTCATCGGCGGGAGGAGGGGGTGGGGATGGACTGCACACCAACCTAGACGCTCTATCTCGAGGACTGAAACATAAAGGGGGATTGCCCAAGCGACCTGGCGGCAACGGTCACCTTGAACACAGATGGTGCCGATTAGGTTGACACCCAGTTTGTTGACCCAAAACCAAACTTAACTTGTGGAAGAATTAGTACTGGCGTGCAAAACCTCACGAAATAAAAAGGACTGAGCCCTGGTAACAGAACCACTTTCCATGATTAGCATGGTTTCCATTTATTCCCAAGCGCATCGTTCTTTTCCGCCATCTTAGGAGATAGTACAAGCTAAGGATGGTATTACTACGACGTAAAGGGGAGGGAGCGTGGACATGGTAATCAACACAAAATTGATTTATTCAGATTACGTCAAATGAAGTTCACTGTTTATTCACTCCTTATCGCCAACCACTTAGCTTCTACATTGTAAGATAACATTTTCAACGTGCTTATCCTTCTGACACGATGCTGTATCATACCCAACAGCTTTCCGGGGTCCGTCTTCTCAGTCTGCACAGTCCATTGTCACGAGGCGATCTGCGGTTCACTTGGTTAGTTTCCTTGGAATCTTGCACCCTCCGTTTCTCTTACTCTGTGATTCTCGAATTACTAGATGGGGTACTCATTGGTTTTCTGTTATCTTATTTCCAAGCCTTTTACATTTATCTGTATCTGAAGAGAAATAGGAAGGTCGAAAGCGATTGCGCAGTCGGTGAGGGATTAAACTTGAGTTTGAGGTGAATTATCACGCAACGGAACTGCTCACGGTGCTAAAGAAGATCATGCAATCGTGCTCCGGTAGTTATATGACCACTTACTCTGCATGATAAACTAAAGCATGCCTCAACGCAACCACTCAATCAGACGGGTGACGGGATGGTTAGTAGTTAACAAAAAGCTCTATCGGGCATAAACTGTAACAATTATCGATCAGTGTCTGCGTAAAGGTCAAGAGACAGGCGGACAGAGAGAGAGAGATGAACAAAAAGGGTTGGCAACAGTAGTTTACTACCGGAAACTAAGTACGTTTATCAGGGAAATTAGGGTCATACTCGGCTACTGATTAGTTCAGTCATCCCTCTCTGATTGACTTTGACTCACGAGATATAGAACTATACTGCTGACTAGACATTCTTGAATAACGCGAGGTTGGGATTTGATGCCAACCCCTCCAAAAACTCAAGGTGACTACCACTCAGTGCTGAGCTTGTGTAGACGTTTGCCACTCGAAATTTTAGACATCAATTCAAACGGTCCGTTTTTATTCTTCCGTAAAAGACGCTTACCTCTACTGGTTGTACGTTGACATTCTTATGGATTTGTTGATCTTTGGGTAGTGTACACTGTCAGCGGGACAGTTTTGGCCCTAAGCTCCCAAACTGGACTGAAATCTCTAATCAAATAAAGCATTTGCTCCGGGAATAAGTCCACAAACAAATGCAGATTACAAAGGATACTGCTGTTACCGTTCCACAAAACACTGATACTCTGAAAAAATGGAGTGGGGACTGATTTTCCAAATTCTTGAGATGAATTCTTATTTAATTTCGTATCTGAGTTAGTTTCATGCATTTGATATGAAAAATGGTTTCATTGCCTTCTTTTGGTTGAATGAAAGCAAGTTTAAAATGGTGAATTAGAACCGAAATTACTGAGACTCGCTCTTACAACATCTCAATAGTGATGAGCATTGTTTCGTAACGACAAAAAGGGAAGAAGAGAGACGTCGGCTTTGCTTCTGCCGCACATACTCTACCGATTCTATCGCGTGACCGCTATCTCCAGTTTTCAACAACTTTCGTGAGCAAAACCAAGTCGAGCAGACAGGAGTTGTCGTTTATTAGTCTAAATCTAATCGCTTATATCGGATCTTGGTGATGGATCAGTTCGCTGGCCAATTAGTTCCATCGTTATTAACTGACTTCGTCAGGCCGTTCTTCTGTCCAATTGATCGGTTGAAATAAACAGCTCGACTTCCCCTAGTTGTGCTGATCTTGGGTTAGGATAATGGATAGGACGATTCATCATTTACTAGCATTACACGTATCCTCCGTCGCATCCAAGACTCCAACCTGGGATTTCAACTTGACGAGCGTGTTACCAACGCACCATCAGCTCCTTTCCAAAATAATCCGAATTGCCGAATTAAGTTTGTTCTGATGTCAGCCTCAGTGATAGCCAGTAGTGATCGACAGCCTCGAAATACGACAGGGTACACGTCCCCCTTACTCCAGTTGAATATCTTCCATCGAATCAGGTCTTCTTTGCAGGATGGGTGGTCCTATCCACTAGATTGCTTCGTTCACAACTAATTACAAGGAGGAAAACACCCGAAAAGACTGAACTTGGTAATTCTGATCAGCCAAGAAGGTGGCGCAGTGGTAACACACACCTGGGTGCGCTGAAGGATATGCATCATCGATTAGCTCTCATAAGAGCGAAACTCGAGTTTGGAGCTTCCCGAGTGCACGGCTGACCGGAGAATATGCGATTTGTTTGTGAATGGTGTAGCTCAAAGAGCAGTCAGTCGAGCACATACTACTCGCAAGTGATTGTAAGCTCACGATAGAAGTAACGAAATCATTGAGTATATTTTCATTTTCGTATTTCCATGGCAATAGCTCCTGTGTTCCTGAATGTTTATTGTGTCCACATACTTTAGCCGGTCAAGGTTCGTTTGTCAATGCAGTACTGGAGTCATGAATGGAAATAGCCATCATTAGATCCGATCAATCGGGGTAGACATGACCAAAGAGCTGCACCAGATCGTACAGTGTTCTGGCATAGAAAAAAACTGAAAACTTCGATGGGTCAAGGTTCAACTCAGCTAATCTGTGTCGGTTTTAGGTGGTACGAATTCAAGTATCAGCTCACAGAAGTCCAAAAAATACCGACGCACACCCGGTGGGGACTATTGTAAAGTTGGTTGGTACGCAGTTCAGAACTGTTTTCTTGCCAAAAACCATAAACCTGTGCATCACATGTCGACACATGTTTTTCAGCCCACATCCGTGGCCCTTGTAGTCGAAATGCTCTGATGAGACGATTAAGAGAATTTTCACATCGAACAGCGGGCACAAGTGAAAGCATTGTCCGCCATTTCGTCCAATCACCTGCGATAGTTGAAATTGTCACAACATACGGTTCCTCGGATCATACTCGAGATTCATTACGTATAGCCGTGGACAGTTAGTCTTTCGACAAAATTTCACACTTTCAGGTGTTTTGCGATATCAGAAGCAGCCAGGTTTTCCGTGGAATGGAAAATACACTTACATATTGTGTAATCCATACGGCATACGATCCCCCATATTGGCGGCAGCGGATCTCACGCAAAACCAATTAAATCGACTTTCAATTATAAGAGGTGAAGATGGGTATAAATCGGCATTATGGCTGTCTGACTTCAAACTGCAGCATCTAGAGACGGAAATGGGGTCATGAATATGCGACTAAATATAAGCATTAGTATAAACTGAAACTGAATCTAAGGTCAGTTGTGATGAAAGATACTCCCTTTGGATGGCGTAGTCCAGACCGGGGAGTCATTAACCATATAGTTAAGAGAATACACCAATAAAAAAACAGAAAAAGCTGACAGAAGGCCGACAGCCGGGTCAGGTTACTGAACTGTTCGAAAACCGGAATGCGCGCATTTTGTCCCAACCGGATCTCGACCAACGTCAATGATCGTGATTCAAGGCAGGAAGGGGGGAGTGGGGGAAGTGGGATAAAGCATACAAGTGGAGAGAAGTACTGTTTCGTACGGAGGTAGAATCAGTCTACTGAGTGTGAGATGTGCTGCTCCAACCGTAGCGGAGTTGGCGGGTAGGTGGACAAGGCCACAGTTCATTCGGCGCAGACGAACATTTGGCAATAGGATTAGCAAATATAAGCTTGAGTGGGTATATGGAACTATACGGAACTATCAGGATGGAAAATGAAGTCAAACAACTGCGAAAATTTGCATTAAAATATTTTGTAGTCTCTGGTGAAAGAGCTTAACTAACAAGGTTTTAGAAGTGTTATTAACACCCATGAGCCAACGGTACTAGCCGGAATCAAACCAACGACATTTCAATAACTGTGCGTGTGTACTGTATTACATGGTTACCGTCTAGACAGTTCTAGAATACGAATTTAGTGAGTGAATATCTGGTTTTCCACAGCCACTGTTCCGGTGGCTGCAAATGTCTATGGTTCTACATGGTGGATTGTCCTTGCCGGTCAATGCATAGTGGAAAAGAACAGCACAATCAAACGGACCTCACTGGGAATTTCGATATTTACTGAAATGTTGCTATGACATGCTACAGTGAACCAGATGTTATGTCAAACGGAAAATTCGTGTTTGTTACCCGAGCGAAAGGTTCCCGATTCAGTTTTGTTGAGTGTGGTTGGATTTTGGATGTGTGATACGCAAGTAAACTATCCGTTCCATAAAGTCGTACATATTGATTCTTTGTACGGAACCAAACCGATGCAGCCATTTCACAAGTAGATAAACAGTAGCCATGACCTGATACTCCGTAAGTATCAGGAACAGACCAGCTGAGTACACGCGACTAATGCACTATTTCTCAGGTATTTTTAAAAAAATGTATAGTCTTTCATTGCACTTTTTGTTTTTTTTTACGTGACCATCTCCCACTGGAGGATATGTCGGCTTTATGGACATAGGAGATCCATCTTTGACGAAGTGCTGAGGTTGGGAGACAACTCCTTGCAGATCTCCGATCAACATTGCTTCCATTACCGTTGGCCGTAGGTCCTTCTTTGGCAGGCACATCATATCTCTCTCAACGGCACCGATCCATGTTTTCACCCTAACTCTGGATTAGCATACGCGACAGAGGCCCCTGTCGACGGCTTTCGACGAAAATAGACATTCACTTTCGCAGAACCGCTTCTTATGTGGCTCTTCACAATTCGTCACAGGCACCATTGGTCGATTACGGGGAATCCCCTTGTTTTCGTATTTGAATATCACAGTCGTTAAATCGAACGCCTGCATTCGGTCGTCTTGACCCTAGTTCAGTTCCACTCCACTTATCCAAGCCGGTCACCACAACTGTTTCCCTTTGTTGTCATTATCAAGCGATTTACATAGGTCCGCTCAAATCAGGACTGATCTGCCGACTGGCCCCATCTAACGAGCTCATTCTCTTCTTTGGTCTTCATGTCGAAAGCCGCCCCAACTGGTTCCCGAGGCTGTCACGACATCAGACCACATTCAATACGTCCGCGAACGAGGGGGCTTGGTCGATCCCGTACTTGTCCCTGGGCTCGCAACTGATCGATCGAATTCCAAGCCCGTTCGCTGTTCAACGGATGCCAGGGGATTTCGGTGGCCAGCCCGATTTAATCGTGTTTTGGCTTTGTTGTGTGACTCCACATCAAAACAAAGTAGTCTTGATCATTTGGCATTCTCCACTAGCCAGCCCTCACACACCTGATATCTGCGCGGTTGGCATTTACCAGGTTTTCTACCCGTTAGTGGGCACGAAGCAGACAACATAATCAAACACTCGGATTTTCGTTCGAAAACTGATTTCATTAGGTGTCTATAACACACGTCTTGGTTGCATAAATGATCCACGTGCGCTATTGACCGCCGTAACTTCGTCATTCCCACAGCCACTGTATATTGGTAGAATCGAAACATAGCTAATAAAAAGAATGGGGCTTTGGTGATTGAGGCGTTAATTCCATGTATGAACATGAGACCACCATTCCGCGATAGACTCTTGATTGTCTATTCACACTGGAAACCATGAACAAGACGTTGGTTCTTCATTTCCAGCAGACTTCGGTTCCCGACCAGAGGATTGCAGCATAAGTTGTATCCAAACCAACGCTTCTTGTAAGTTCGCTGGTTCCAACTCGGTTCTTTCTTTGCATAACCACATCGAGGAGGAAGAGTTTGAACTACTGTTGCCCAAAAGGCATCAAAGTCAGTGGTTCAGTGAGGTACTTTTGGTGAATCAAAATTCTGCGGACCTGAAACGGGCTAGAAACAGCCGAGTGAACTGAATGTTTCGTCTCCGTGATTCCCTGTCATGGAGCCTTTTAATCTACAAAAATCAACGGTGAACAATCGGACGAAACGATCAAGTTCAGCTGTATCAACCCTAAGTGAGCAGCAATCCAGTATCAATTACTTGCTGGATCGGATGGTTGTGTGCGTATCTCTCTGTCTTCGAAGTTCGTCTTTGCATTCGAGAGAAATGGGTCGGTTTAACGTGAAGTGAGCATGTTCGCGCATGCTTACTTACCACTGTGTGGTTTGTTCGGATCGGGTTGAACAGTTTCTTGATGGGACCGCGTACACCACAAGCATTGACGCCTTTGTGATTGGGTCAGTTGATTCTCTCTCCAAGCCGACTCAAGAAGACCGATATATCAGACAACAGTGAAACGATGCATGCTATTTTCGATTGGCCTTTTGACTAATTCTTTCAATCGCATCAAATTACCACGGATTCAAGTAGTAGCTGGTAAAAAAGTATCAGTTTGTTATTCCTAGTACAGTATCTGAGACCAGTATGGTCTGTGATGATTTTATTTATTGATTTGAGAATTCAAACTCAGTGATCATTTGTCGCATAAAAATAAATCGAACTCAACAGTAAGTAAATTTTATGGTCCAGTTTATAAATTAACGTGTCAACAAGACGGGGGATCTATTGTGGGATTACTTAAATGTCCAATTCAGAGCTTGTGAACTAAATTCATGGCAATGAATGTACAGTTGGATAAGTATCAATCAGTCAAAACAGCAAACTGGTTGACATCGGTTTGTCGAAGGCCACCGCAATAAAAATCCTAACCATTGCGGTCAAAACACGTTCATGAATACTCGTACAGATGATTTATCGTTCACATTTTTTGACACTATCTATCTTACAGAACCCACATCGGCCAAACAGGACCAGTGAAGAGAAATTCGCCTCCGTTTTTTCGCTCAAAATCCAATTGATTACACATGTGCGCACTAATTGTGTCCGAGTAAATTCCGATCGGGAACGATCCCACAACCCGGAACGAGGATGTCAATTAGAGAACTAGTTTTGGACGGAACAGATGGCTCTGATATATGTACCCGAGGATTGCTGAACGATTCCCGTGTTGCCGGTCATCAATTAACGAGCTGCATCTACTTGATGCCGAGACGTGTAAATTATCACAGATTACGCATTAATCCGGCTTGTACAACTCCCCACTGCACGACCTGCGTTAAAGTTTCACAAAGATGGTTTGCGCAATGAGGTCAATGGGATGCAAATGTGTATCCACTTGTGTGTTGGGCAGGGCGTGTGTGTGGGGGGTGGGGGGCTGGCGGACGGACGCTTTCGTGCTGCGCAGATGATATCAGTCTGATGCGCTGTGATGAGTTGCACGGCAGAAATAACATTAAAGGAGGTCTAAGTAGATGAAATATTTTTCGTCTCGTCGAGTGACCATCGAAGTGAAAAAGCAGCTCACACACTGGAATTTAAACAATAGTATCCACCCTCACACAGCCATGGCTTTATGTGTGAGTGTGTGCGTGGGTGCGTTTGATAAGTTTGATCCAGTTTCTTTTACGAAGGGGTAACCATATGGACTACTTTCAATGTAATGTGCACCAATGATTGTGTGTGTATGTATGGGGTTGACTTCGAAAAAGTTGAAATGACCCCAGGTCATTTTGGAACAAATCCAGTGAATTTCACTAAACTGCAATCTCCATCGCCATTGTCAGTAGTGAAAACATGACTTCGGGTTTTTCACCCGTTTCCGTCACTCATGACCTGATGGTGCATGTTCTCGTATTCCCAAACTTCCACATCATATTTTAGGTGAACAGCTCGAGCCGCACTTACGATATCCACACGCTTGGCTCACTCCCAAGCCCAGTCGAACCGGGCATAGTTTGCTCGCCGTAGCCGGGCCTGGTCCAGCACCGGCCGGGAACTGGCAACTGCGACTGATCGGGCAAGGGATACACGGGGATAAAGGGTTACCAAGGCTGATTGGTGCTCCGAACAGGAAGACCTTGTGCTCTGCATTCAACATTCTCGATATGTCGGACTATTACGTGCCGAATACCCAAGGCCTGTTGTTCACACATCAAATTCAAGTAAGTCGTATGTGATCGTTCTACGGTGCGTGCGACGGTTTAGGGCTCAAATTCAACGATGGTGAACAGTCTTGAGCCAACCAATGCAAAAATATTTACACAAACATTGAAAATGGTATTTTCTTGTTGACTGATTCTTTGTTACCGTTGTCCGAAATTAGTAGTGTAACGAATGATTGATGTTAACAGGTACTGTGTCTGATTTAGAAAATCATGTGACCTGGATGGGCATGTAGGCTTAAACACGAACTGAACGTATCGGCATTTGTGAGTAGTGGGAGATTGAATGATTTCATGAAATAATTGACCATGTGATATCATCGCTCAACTCACGGTAAAGAAACCATGGAATCACAGTACAACTGTTTCATCCTTGTTAGGAATCATCAGCAGTGCATATGGACCGCGCCCGAACTGGGACGCGAACCCGAACAAGAACGAACGATTGTGAGTCGAACGCCTTAGCCATTAGGCTACCGGGCAGGCTGTGAACGGTTTGTTCAACTTCACCACATGATAATATTGCACCTATCCGTCACTGATTTGAACGCTACTGGCCGCTAGCTCTGTAGGTCATATCCAAAGCCTTGGTCGTATTTAGGCTACCTGCACAGAAGTCATCTATGAGTAGGGGGTCGATCGCTGTGAGCTAGCGGACAGTAACCGTGCAAATCAGTCACGGATAGGTGCAATATTATCATGTGGTGAAGTTGAACAAACCGTTCACAGCCTGCCCGGTAGCCTAATGGCTAAGGCGTTCGACTCACAATCGTTCGTCCTTGTTCGGGTTCGCGTCCCAGTTCGGGCGCGGTCCATATGCACTGCTAATCATTCCTAACAAACATGAAACAGCTGTACAGTGCTTCCATGGTTTCTTTACCGTCAGTTGAGCGATGATATCACATGGTGAATCATATCGGTATTTGATAGATTGATTCCCAAGCCGTTGTTGATCTGACCTGACAGAAGTCACCCTTAAAACTATCATTTAGGCGAATAGTAATCTGCCTACAGTGGACTGCCATTGTAAAAACCGATAACGTCGGAATATGTATATGGAAGTCAGACCAGTTTAATAAGGTATAAATGGGCGAACAAAGTAATTAGTAGAATTTGTGAAGCAGCTGTACCAGTGCTATTGGTAACTCTGTCCGCGATGCCGAATGCGGTGTAACCACAATTGAACTGATAAGTACCCGTGAAGAACACCTAGAGAATGAGAAATCACAATGGATTAATGGATAAGCATTGTGCATGAACACGAAATCACTTAAGTCTATAGATTTGCGACGTATCTGCTCAGAAATCAGCCTCACGTACCACATACTAGCGTAATCAAAAAACAACTCAATTTTTTTCCATTTCCTTGTAGGCGAAAACGGAACAGCTGATCACTGTACAACTGCGGCTGTCTGCACCAAATGTTCCAGTCGAGCTACTTATTAGGCGGGGTGACACACTGTCAGCTCTTGCTGTGTCTCGCGGCACCGGAAGTGTTTTACTACTAAACTGTCTGATCCAACCGGAAGACGAAACAAACAACACACAAACGCCCAATCTGAACGAGGCGCACTCGGGGAATGGGACAAGTCCAAAACCCGGCTCGCAAGGCAGATCGCCACCGATTAAGAGACAAGGGAGAAGTTCGGTAGGCACTAAATGGCATTATTTCTCCCGTTTATTCGACATCCGCAAATAACGACAGGTTTGTGCGTTACTGGATAGCTTCTGTCCTTCAAATTCAGTAGCCCTGGGGCTGGTTTTTAACATCGTTATGGGGACGGCGTTTGTCACTGGCTGGCTTTTCATATGTGGATTGACTTGCTCAATTTTGTGAATTTTCTCAAAAGCTGCAATCCAGTTCGTGACTACTTAAGGCGGACCAAGGCAGCTAAGCGACAGTACAACCTATAGTTTGGTAAAAAAAAAACATCCCAAATTGATACCGATATTCACGAAGTCTGTTTTTGAGACTATCCTGCTCGGGATAGTGAGATTTTCGCGAAATTATTCTTCATATGATGTTAGCGTTCAACTCACCATTAAGAGATAACTGGAGCACTGTAAACCTATCTCATCCTTGTTAGGAACCATCAACAGTGCTTATGCACCGCACCCAAACTGGGACGCGAACTCGGGAAGAACGATTGTAAACCGAACGCCCTAGTTGTTAGGCTACCAAGCAGACTCTCAACAATTTATTGAATGTCACCAAATAATGTTGCATCAATCCGTTTCTGATCTGCACCGTCACGGGCGGCTGGCGCAATAGTTTTTTCATGGACGCGTGCTAAACAATTTTTTTGGTGGAAATTCCCATCCCTACTTGGTCAGTCGGTCAATACCGATCCTCCTAGTCACTGTTTGCCTGAGTGAAGCATATTGTGCATCCAGTCCAGCCAAACTTGGCACCGGGAAGCATACAATCTGGCTAGCTGCACGAGGCAACATCAAGTCTAAACCTGAATATCTTTGTGATTCTAATCGTCTGTTCAAATAAAATTTACCTTTTCCTTGTCCAAGTGGCAATGCTCCTATCCTGGGTTCGAACTTGTGTAGTTGCGCATGACGAGTGGGTGCTCCAAACAGCCGGTCTTAAACCATGGATTAGATCACATGCTGAGTAGATAGACTGAATATCACAGAGCTGTTGTTCGATTGTAGACAAGAGAAACGCGGTTGGATTTCTCGCATAGCCAGTAACACATCCGTAACCACGTAGCCTTGAAAAGATCTATCTTGAAAACGTCTCATTCGCAATAGTCTCCGTAGTTAGTTTCATTCTTCCGCGAGGATTTATGGAGTAGGCATCTTCCTTCTCCGACTTTCCCACTCACCATGTTCTCCTCTCTCCACTCTTTTTCCATGTCATTCATGCATTGTCAAATGGCAGATGACAAGGAAGAAAAACGAAGAATATCTTACGTAGCACGGTCGCACGAAATGGTGACCGCAACAATTTTAACGTCCATGCAAGTACATGTCTGTGGCCGTGGAAACGAGTCATAGTTGATAAGATCCTATCCCCAGATCTATTGTGCGATGCACACAGCAGGCAGACTAGTTTTTCTCATTGAAAAGATATGGATATTAAAGAACATCCAGGATGCTGAAGATCTCATCGCCAAGTCTACTAGTGGTCGTATCTGAATGGTTTGAATTCACGCAAGTGATGATCCGGTAGGTACGCTAGCCTATTTGGAGGGAGAATGCTCATATATCATTTATTCCACGACACACTGGCCATTAAGTGGAAGAATATAACTTTAGAACACACTTGTTTCAAGACAAGTGGTGTCTTCAGTACTGGTCACGTGCAAACTGATATGTTTTGGGCGTACCAACCTCAAATGGAAAAGTACGGGGGTTGGCGTCATCTACCAGTAGTGAGAAACTCTAATCCAATCAACAATCCGAAAACAATATTGGGCTTATTTAAGTGGATAATGGATAAGTTATCACTCAGGTCTTATCACAATTGTCATATATATTTATACATGTATATATATATATATATAGAGAGAGAGAGAGAGGGAGGGAGTAAAATCGACTGATACTCGAGAGATATGGCCAATAAAAGGGTGTAAAAACCAGTCAGAATAACTAGCTAGTTTCTTTGGCCATCATCAGTGCCCCTCGAGGTTCGTTCTGCAGAAGAGCTCCAAATCGTTAGCACGATTTAAAGACATTTCAGTAATCTCGATCACTGGAAAGAACATTTCGTAAATCGTGTTGTTTTTGTCCATTCCTATCAAGGTCATATAACACTGGCTAGGGAATCAAATAAATAAGATTTACGGAATCCTTACGGTTTTTTGTGATGGCACTCACTTCTTCAATGGAAGAACTCATTCGTTCACTCAATCAATCGTCACTCATCCACTCAGTGAATACGTTATTTGTTTGCACAAAAACTAAATGACGCACTTAACCACAAGGTCACCTTACTCACCAAGCCAATTTTACCAGTCCATAATTCAGTTACCTTGTCAATCATCTCCATGAATTATTGTTTGATGCACTATGGTTGATCATTTTACATGGAAACCAGTTTAGTGCATATGCCATGCCCTCATGGAATTGCGATACTGCTTATACACAACCAAGTTGTTTCAAACGTAGCTTGCTTAATTATGATTTCCAAAATTTCTACTGACGCAGCTCATCCGGAAGAAGAACAACGACATGTAATAACAAACTTTTCTCTGACAGAGTGGCTAATTTTTAACGCTCTCTCCTGCGAGAGGAGAATGCGCTTTCTTTGTCTAGCTCCATTGTGTGACCTGTGAGGTTCGACTCATGACCAGTCGCCTTTTGCTGTGTACCACCAAAGGCACGGACGCAAGCGCGCACATTTACCTCAGAGAAGAGGGAAGGGAAAACACTAGAAATATTGAATTTGCACAGGAAGTCAATCATCGCGCAAGATTGACGTTCAATTCCCTACTAGCTTTAGCTGTGCTAGATCAGTGACGTCTAGGGACGGTGATTTGTTGTGCTGCTATATGAACGTGTGAACCACCCGTAGGGCCTTCTTGTTACAATACGACTGTTCGTTTATCACCGTTTTCTGGGTCCGAGGCTTCTTCACGGCTAACACGTAGTGCAGATTTCATATCTATATGAAGAACTGGAGGCCATATGATAAAATCTGGCATGAATGCCAGCTAGTCTATGTTAACAATCGGCCAATGAGAACCGCGGTGGCAGGTGATAGTAAGGTTCAACCACCCCTCGAATTACATCGGGCCGAATATATCCCATTAACCGGGATTTCTTCTATTTCGTAAATAAAGTCATGATTTGTGCATGTGCCTCAACATGTCCTCCAGCTTCTGTGGGCTTCTTATTGTCTAGATTGATTCGGAGCAATTCTAGTGCATGTTGGTAGTCGGTATCCGTGCGTTGTTACCCGTGACCGAATTCCGTACTACAACTTAGAGTACTGTCGCTATAAAAAGTTTGTGTATCATTGGTTCTCGGGTTATACAGAGATGCTGAGGGTACGTGGGTTGACTAGGGGACTTTCTTGTTTAGATGAAATCGTGAATACATTGACCAACATGTAATTCGTTGTCTCGTAATACTTAAGTCTACAGGTTTTCAGGATGTCGAAACCCAGTTGGTATGTCATGTAATCTCAAAGCAAACTATTAAAGGCGTTGGAATATCAGGCCGTAGTTAAGTTTCCCATTTCTTGGGTTTAACAGGCCAAAATGGTTTTGAAAAAAATTTAACATTAATTTATAAAAGAAACCTTCATTTTCTGCTAAAAATGCAATTCGCTCTGCACTTACAGCTGTCTGGTAAAGAGAAGTGTAAAAGGGGGATAGATGAGCATGAAGCGTATGTTCCGAGCTTCCGATATAGCGTAATATGGAGAATTCAGTGAAACCCGTGATTTTCTTGACACGTGATTATTACACCAGAAGTCGGTAACATCATTCAGATGACCGGGGTCTCACATAGCATCTGCTAAGGAGACTCTAGGCACGGCACTCTCGTGCCTGGTGCCCAGCTCCCTCTACCGGGTCGACTGGTCTTTGAAAATCAGTCTAGGGAGGATCGATAAATGCTGAATAAAAGCCTTCCTCAGGGGGACTACGAGACACTCAGCTGTATGCTCGCCAGCATCTGTGATGGGTCTAGCTCAGACCGAAGGCAGTATTAATTGGACCATCAGCCACCGGTGTTAGATCGTCTGATCGAAGGCTCGGGGTGGAGTCACCTAAGTGAACTCTCCCCGTCGGTTTGGGCAACCGCGCAGAGAAACGGTGGGTCCCGATGGATGGCCGATGACGAGAAGCGGGTGAATAGAGGAACTGTCATCTTTGCTGAACTCATTAAATCAGTTCCCTTTCTCGCCACTTTTTCGCTCATTGGTTTCGTTCTTTGCCAAAATTACAATGCCGTGGGACCTCTAACTAAATTTGTGCAATATATATATGTATATATCAGAATTGAGAAGGAGTATACTGAGTTAATACTTTATCGTGACGTTTCGATCCAAACTAGGATTCGTTGTCAAACGTGAATGAGTGATTGAATGGAATCCGTTTGTTTTGGTGCACTGTCCGTCTGTTTGTCGCTCCATTCTGCATCGGGATCGTGTGAGAATGACGTAATGTTTGTCAATCTCGACATGCCGATTGAATGAGTTATTCGAGTGGAGGGCTTCAAGAATCAGTCGCTCCCCTTTTCTGTTTGCCCGGCTGACTACCTTTGCGTTGTTGATGTTTGTACACAATGGTTCCATATCTGCGAGTGTGGGTCAGCGCGTCGTAGGGCTAAACTATGCTCGTGCAAGCGTGTGCGTAATTGTTTGCTTGTCTCACCGACATACTGTTCGTCATAACCGAGGCACGGAATGGCATAAACTACTCCTGATTGGTCGTGCTGGTCGACGCGATCTTTTCCGTTGAATAGAGTAGATCTCAGGGTGCCGGTCAGTNTGAGCTAGCGGACAGTAACCGTGCAAATCAGTCACGGATAGGTGCAATATTATCATGTGGTGAAGTTGAACAAACCGTTCACAGCCTGCCCGGTAGCCTAATGGCTAAGGCGTTCGACTCACAATCGTTCGTCCTTGTTCGGGTTCGCGTCCCAGTTCGGGCGCGGTCCATATGCACTGCTAATCATTCCTAACAAACATGAAACAGCTGTACAGTGCTTCCATGGTTTCTTTAACTTGAGTTGCGGTATGATATCCCTTTGATTAACCTCTCACCCGCCCACCTATCAAGATTAACAGATTGACAATCGCGCAACTGTATGTCCTTTGCGGTTTGCGCGTTTTATCAGTCAGTTATTTGCAAATCTTGCTTTAATTAACCTTCTCATATTAGCCGAAACGCTGCGGCATCGCATCTACCAACGAGGCTGTATTTTTAACATTATTTTATTCACAATATAAACGAATTAATCGCGCATCGATTTTCCGATATACTCCTTGTCATTCGGTCCTGATGGAAATTGTATTATTCGATCGTGGTACACAACACTTAATATATTCCAATCCCCCGAAACCAACAACATTGTTGGCTTTAATGGCGTTTCATTTGTGGTGGTATCCAAAATAACAAAATCTGTTGTTGACCCAGTTGTTATCGCAGTTATTGCAATTGATTTCATGTCTGCACGTTTCTTTGCTTCCACTATCAACATATTTTATGCGTTTCGTGAATTGTGAAATTGTAGGCTATCATTGAAGAGCCATGAAATTTGTTACACTCCTGTTTCTCTCCATGCGCCTCACAGCCAGTATCTTCCACCTTGTCTATCGAACGAGTGAATAAAAATTCGCCACGAAAACATATCCCTTTACACCCAAAGCATTCCGGATAAATTGTTGCTGAAGTTAATAAAACACACTAGGTCATTTCGTTGCAAGGTTGGAAACAAATTCCGCGATCTGTTTCGAATTATTTTGCCACAATATATCTACAGTGATCGTCGTTCAAGTGCACTGACGATGTCATCTCGATTGTAAACGCAAACGCCAATCCCAGCGATCCGAACCCCATGAGAGCCAACAATGCGCCACGACCAATACCAATTATCGAATCCATTGAAACAATCAGGACAACAATGGAAACGATTACCGCGACGGGCCAAAATGATTTAGAAGCAAGGCCAACTTTGGTGTAAACTAAACTTTTTCTTAAACGAAGGCTTTTCTCTTCCTGACGAACCATCATTAATAGACCCAAGGTAACGCAAAATATCCCACTTAACAAATAATTACTTTCATCCTACAAATAAAGAAATAATTGTGTGTAGAATACTTGGTAAAATAAGGGGTTCTGTTGTGCAAGCGGTCGTTATCCTTTAAGACTGCAATCTGGTCGAAATCGTAAAACCCTTCAATTGAGTGCTCGCTAATTAGCCTGTCACATGACTGAGTGACTTCTTCAATGTGCAATGCATCGCACGTTTGGCGACGGTGCTATATGCAGCGCAAATTCAAGTGGTTAGGGGTTTGACCAACTGTGCTTTTCAGCTACGTGGCAGGTACAGCTTACTGAATTATAATTGCCTAGAAAACGAAACGAATAATTCTAATTCGCAGCAAGCACCTGAAATGAAGAAAAACGTTTCTGACTCCGCTGGCCGTTCATTCAGTATGGATAAGATGAGGCAAGTGGCTTGTGCTATGCAAGAAGTTTGCAGTGGTATCAATATTTCGGAGAAATTGGACTATTTTCGGGAACAATTTTCTATATAATCTGCTTGGAAGCTTGGTTGTTACTTCGTGAAATGTTTTTTGCGTTTGTTTTACCGGACATTAAATCTCTAAACATCTACTCGTTCCGGTACGTTCCAGTTTGCCTTCGATTTTCGCCTGCCGCACGGCACATCCATTCGGTCTCGGTATCTCCGTACTGTCGTACCGGTATTGTCTTGGTGTCGCAATGCATACAATACATTTAACACATCAGGTTTTTGGCCCGAGCCTTTTCTATCGCTTATCGGCTGCGATTCATGATCTGGCAGAAGATACGTCCGAGAATCGCATGCTGAGAGTTGCCTATTAAGTCCTTACTATGCCAGTTGTCATGCGACTGTTCTCCTGTATCCAAATCCGGTCGATGTCGCTGCTGTGGGCCGGTTTGTCGCTCTGATTTCCATAAATTAACGTTATCATGTTTAACTGTCGACGAAGATACAGAAAAATTCAGTAAAGAGTAATTGCATCGTCAAATATGTGGACAGATAACAATGTGTCGGGTGATCATTCGGATCCGAGTGCATGTCAATCAATCCGCCGCATTGGATGGGACGAGGGATGATAAGAGCGTTCAAATCATAAAATTCAATGGCGGTCAAATCAGGGTTCCGATTCTGTTTTAGAATAAATGCGAAAACCGGACAGTACGCTGCGAAAACTTTTTACATCATCCACAATTTGCCATACGATAGCGACAACTGGACAATGACAATTCTGAAGATTCGTAATTAGTAACTTACGTTGTCAATTTCATTTTGGCAGCTGAAGCTTCTCCATTTATTAGTGAAAACAAATTGCATTACGTTCAACAGGAGGATCAGGGCCAACTGAAGAGTTGCAAGAGGGGAAGATGACCGGCCACGGCAGTAGTCGAGCCCATGACCTTCAAATAGGAACTTCACGATATTATGCAACACACGACCGCCCGTCAAACCAAATGGGAGATAAGCTAATCGACTCGTTTGGGAAGCATGTTTTTTACTCACTTGTCATATAGTTTTAACTATCCGGTGACCGCTGGAAAGCATGAGATCACAGCAGGTCAGCCTTATTACGAATCACGGACAACGTATAGTTTATGAGCACCAGGTGCTGCAAGTGTTTGGGCAGATCATACGGTGCGGTTTCGCAAGTCACAGAAGGGGACTTCTCTTCGGGAGCCCTAATCGAGGCAATGACATTGGAAGCCTGACCCGCAAAGCAATTGGGCTCTTACGCAAAGAGTACTCGCGCTGTAACTTCTAGTCTGCAAATTCAGACACGGTATTTCTTGCACTACGGTCTATCGTCCAGTTTGGTCATTTCCCTCGTGCATCCAGTGCAACAAGGGAGACGAGGTGAGTCGTCATATCATGGGCTGCACGATGAAATGTCTCTCATCACCACTGAGAAACTCAAGATAACCAACTCCGGTAGTGACCTACTAAATACGTGTCCTAATTGCATTTCTGACATTCAAATAGGAAACTGACTATGGTGGTGCATGCGTGCAACTAGACGATCTCTTCACCAAGTGCTTTTAGGAAACCGGCGTGCCCGTAAGTGGCCGTTTCCTGCCCCGTTCTCGTTTGAGTGACGTTTCAACTGACGCCAATATCGATACTAATACAACACAACAAACAATTCAAGCCGACACAGTGGCCCTCTTTCACTGCAGCGGTTCGAGGTTGACAATTTTTTGTTGACTGTTCTAAGATATTTTAAGTAGTTTAGGAGCTAAAAGCGAAGGCTTAAAGACATTTACCACTCAATTGCAACGGGTTTAGCCAACACCAGGTAAAATACGAGCAGCTTCAACTCAGGAAACCGTAGAAACAGACGTTAGTGAGTCTTCAGGTATAAAACAAGATTGCCCGAGCCTATCCTGAGCCCGTACAAAAGCCGGTTGCAGTCATCAGAAGTTGAGAAGTGGCCGTTATGGGTAATAAGGTATTAACTCGGAAGATACGCTCACTGGAGTGCAACCAAATATCACTAACGCCGCTTCTATACCCTGAGACACTCCATTTTCGGTTTTATCGACCTGAAAATCATCCTACTGCGCAGTTGGTCTGCGGCCTGAGAGATCTAGTCGCGGACATGGGCGTTATATCGTGTATTGATGTTCCAAGAACCACTGAGAATCAGCTGGACTAGCGCAACTACAAAGGCGTTCTACTCAATCATTCGTTCCGGGTTCTTGTCCCAGCTCGGGTGCTGTGGCTATGTACTGTTGATGATTCCCAAGAAGGATGAAACACCATAATTTTCAATGACAAGTTCCAAAAGATTCAGATTCCTGCCGCTTGATCTATATCCTGTGGAAGCAAGCATGGTGAGTAAAAAAATGAAAAAAAAACATCCAGCCGATACATTGGTGTTGTCCGTTCAATTAGGATTTACCCATTTCCTTTGTGGATGCGCTCAATAACTAGTGTCAAACAACTTCTTCCAACAGTTCGCATAACAAAACACGTTTTGAATTTATCAGAAGCCGGAACAGAGGTTCGGCTCGTTACCACATCACATCTGTTGGGACGTTATACTGTTCTATGTTTTAAGATCATGGTTGGAGCTGTTCCCCCATCCATCCATCCATATAGCGGGATGCCAATTCCATTGGACTCGTACATCAAAGACCCTGTAAAAAAGGATTTCGATGAATTTTCCCGCACAAACTCTTTACTGGTTGCAAGTAAAATCAAAAACCACGGATCGATCAAATAAATAATCCCCAATGTTTGCCTCAATCATGGGTATTTCTTGTAAAGGTGAAATGCTTCAGCATGGTCTGGGGTGAGTGTCTTAGGATCCGAGCTGGCTACTCGAATACAACGCCCCTCGGAACGCTCCCAAATGACCTGGGTCTTCAATAACGCCTTCTGAGAAAGTCCTACACACTGTCACTTCGTAGCTGGGAAAGATCACTAAACCCTGATTCCAAACCAACCACGGGCAAAGTATTAATCATATGGCTGTATGTTCACCAGGATCTGTGACCGAGGAGTGTACTGGTCAAACAGTATGTTTAGCCTCATTCGAAAGGTGTGTGAACTGAGCAATCAATTACCAGTTCCTAGTGAGTTACGTGGCCCTCAGAGCATCCTGCTGCCTTGTGGGTTAGACCACTTGATCAAATGTTCGGGATAGGGTCTTCTAGGTAGACTTATTACGTCGGTTTGGGCAACCCAGCATTAGCCGATACACAGGAACCGTAGGTTCCGATGGATCGGCGGTGACGTGGAGGTTGAAGATGGAGAAGCTACCATTAGTAACCAACGAAACATACTGTTCTATTTTCTTTCCTCTTTCTTGCGCAATGTTTTCTTCGCTATGGTTACGATGGCACGTGATCTGTACACAGACTTGTGCAACGAGACCTAGTTTGGATTGAAAAGTCACAATAAACGTTATAACGTACGCCTTCTCACCTCTAATATATATATATATATATATATATATATAATGACTTAATAAAACTTGCTCGTTGCAGGGACCCCTGGACTAGAACTGAAATGAGCAAATGCTATTTACAGCGCTAAATCAACTCAACTCAAAGTATAGGTTACCACGTGCAAACAGGTGTCATCAACAATAGCTTTCAAAGTAACTTCAATGAGAAATGAACGTAAATCATTTTTAATCAATCACTCTGTTCTTAGTACATTTTTATTCAATGCGGTTTCTGTCTGACTTTGCGTAGACCAAAATAGGCCACTGGTCGAAATGAAATAATTCAGTGTGTGTATATCAGAGAGACAAGGGAGGTAGCGATCCACTCACACCAGTTTGTTTCAAGGTGACGGGATAGCGACATGGTTGTTGAAGATGGGTGTGCTGAACAAATGAGTAGGCAATGCATGGATGCGGAGACACGAGTGCACCGTAGAGGTAGTTAGTAGTCGTTACATTCTGTCTGATTTAATGTAATCACACGATTCTCTGGCCAGAAGATAGATAAACAGTTTCCGAATAAAGTGGGGTTAATGGAAAGTAACAACCAAGGAGTGTGTATAAATGCATTTTCGGTCTGTGGTGATAATTATAGTACCACGCCGATTGGTTGGCGACCACCGGATCAGCCGATAAAATCCATCTGTTAATAAACCATCAATTAGTGAATCGATTAGTCGGGAAGCGAATGACGCTTTTGACGATTGGTCATTCTCAAGAATGGGGAGCAGGGTTCGGTATTCTAAGTATGCAAAATAGGAAAGAAAAACCAAAAGAGTACCTTCACGTGCGCATGCGTACACTGTCATCACATTTGAACTGTTATCAGCAGCAATCGGGAGTTAAAGGATGGATGAGAGTGGGATGCACACGTGCGCGTAAGAACGTGGACAAGTACGTGCCATTTGGATTCAGTCGCGGAAAGGTGTCCAGAGATGGCTAATATATCACAATCACATGAAGTGGTGCTTGGTCGGCACGGAACGATACGAGTTCAACGGCAGGCTATTGCATCAGCACGCCGACAGAATGACAAGGAACAGCCATGACCAAGAAAAAAATGGGAAGATGGCTAGGAGGATAGAAAGCCATCGACAAATATGTGCCAGTTGGGCAACAAATAGGTGCATTCTGTGAAGATCAAAAAAAAACAAGACAAAGTATTCACAAACAGTTGGTTTGACTGGCAAATGAAAGGCGAGTATGGCTTGGTATGTGGAGGGTGGGATTTGAGGGAGAGGGGAATCGCGGGAACAGGAAGCACGAGAGTAGAGTTGAAACTCAGTAGATTCTATCACTAATATTGGTACTATCCTGATCAGGTGGGAGTCCACGATACCGATAGGCTGTCAAAACACTGCCAGCCTGCTGAACTGGGATGCCTACGGGACCAGGGAGGCGCCGGTGTGCGAAATTCGGATTGGGTGGAACTCCTCGATAGTTGACTGCCTGAGCTGCAACCGCAGCTGCTTGTCGCGCGCGGTTCAACTGACCTGAGTATTCTAAATAAGAAATGCCGCTTTTAGACAGTACGCTCAAGTCCGCCACTGGCGGATCTTCGTGAAAGAAATCGTGGGACAGTGCCTGATCCGCGTCCAATCGCTTCAGTGGATCCAAAACAATCAGCTTGTCAATTAGATCAACCGCCGAAGGGCAAGCTATCTGTGGAGTCAGCTTCTCACGCACGTGGCGTTTCACATCTTTGGGTAATTGGGCTTGTTGATAAGCTTCAAGATTCTTCACATTTGGCCAAACCTCCGGTGTAATAGAACCACATAACTGAATGATTAGGTTAAGCTGAGCCAACTCGTTGTCACCCTGGGCGAGGAAAAAGAAGCGTCAAAAAACTTTATGAAAACCTATTCAAAATATAGTAAAAATTACAAAAAACGGATATGAACTGTTTCCATGGATAAAATGGTGGGGATTTTCATTTGCTATAGATTGCACGAATATCGTGAGTTCGTTCAAGTGTCAATGTTGAACAAATAGGTGTCGTGTAAGGAACGACCGAAAACTACAGAGCCGTTTATAAGTTATCGGTCAAGTACTCAGATGGTTTGTAGCGGTCAGTCGATAACGTGAGAAAAAAATAGGAAAACATTAACCAGTAGACTGCGTCGTGTGAGTACAGTCAGACTACCAGGTATGCGTCCACGAGATCCCCAAGTGAGGAGTGGAAACTGTGCGCGATAAGGCTCAGTGTCGCAGTCGATGGCTTTATTGCATTCGAAACCTTTCTTCCTCTGTATAGTTGTTCAACGTACTATTTTCCCGTTGATTATCACTGTTTCTGGTTCCTTCTGCTGGAGCAGAGGGTGTTGTGAAGTAGCGACCAAAACCACAGCACATTGACACAAGGTTGTGCAAACTGAACTAAAGTGAATCAACTTTTTCCTGAATGGTCACAAATACTAATGTATTCAACTAGAGGTCTTCAGCAAAATTTGCGCCAAATTTTATTTCATTATGAGCATTTTTCCTAGGTTTTCCAAAATACTTTTTTTATGCATTTTGAGTTTCCCCTCCGAAGCATTCACGCCAATGACTTTGATTCTGACCCATAATCGTCAAGGTCTCTTGCCCATTGCACAAACGTCTTAATAAAATCACGGTTCCCAAGCCACGAAACAAAAAAACGCCAATAGCGAACGATAAGGCAGGCAGTGGAAAGACACATCAAATATGGTCGAAAAGACAGTGTAAAACGATTAGCCGTATATGGGACGACTACCAGCACTAAAACATTACAGCAAACCCATAGCTGCCCACAAAAGCAATGCTTCGAAGAACTCTATGATGCAGTACGAAAAAAGATGGATCACAACTTGGAATTGAGAAGTGAAATGCTATGCCTTGGTTTTGAGGGAAATGGCGGACCATATAAAATTTTATGTTTACTGCTATTGTCGCAGCCTATGGCTCAACGTTACCCTCTCTTTGTGGTCAGGCCACTGGAAGTTGAGCACAAGGGAGTGCAGAATCCCCTGCACTTGTTAATCTCGGGAAACAGCTTAGTTAAAGGAAAACGACTGCGTGGTTGAGACAAAAGTGATTCGCAAACGTCCACAGATGAACCAGTTCAACAAAATGCATGAAGGCCAAGGAGTGGTCAGATGCGAAAAAGTTTTACGGGAGAGGGAATAAAAATAAACTAACAAAACGCGTGCTGATTAAGTTCGTGTGGTGAGTTTTCCTGTGTGCACGACGTCACTCAAAGTCACAATACGTCCGTGTACACGAACTAAATTGTGCTACGTAATCTGGCTGGGTTTTCTTAAATTCACAAAGAGGGGCGCACCAAAGCTGCAAGTCACCCACGGGAATGACCATCACATTGGTGGCAAATTCGGGAGCGGAGGACCGAGTGATAAAAGGGCCCAAAACGGGAACAACAATGAGAACGATGGACAACTCAGGAAGCGATTGTAAATTTTCACAGAGACATGCTTGTCAATGTTTCCGCGTCATATGGATGTTGATCAAAACAACACCGATCGAACGTCTAAGCCCCTTTGAAAATTTGATAATATTCATTGGGAGTCCCAGGCACTATTGTCTCTGAAGGAAGCCCTATGTCTGTTCTCATGCCCACGTCTTTGTCACAACCAGACTACACCTTGACCTGATGTGACGGCTTGCGTGCCTCCATGATTTAACGAGCTATACAGGATGGCTTACCACAAGCCGAAGATCTAATCATACCTGGAAAGTCAAT